>PKMM01019312.1:577059-678924 GCA_002933915.1 Eutrema heterophyllum
TATATATATATATATATATATATAATAAGTAAAAATAAAACTTTATAAAAAAAAAGTTACACATGATTTGGCCCATTGAAGTAACTTGCATCATCGGAATTAACAAGAGAGGTTATGTCCTCCCAACTTATTGTGCTTTGATCCGCCGATGTACTCGTCGTTCCTCCGGCCAAAGCTGCTCCGGCTCCAACTACTAATGAGTCTACATAGATTTTTGTGTTCTCGTTGGTCTCAAGATTCGCAATGTTGTTGTTGTTTAAGAACATATCGTTGATAGCCTCGGTCTGAAAATTACTACTCCCAATCCATTGAAGAATCTCTTGCTGCTGCTGTTGATGGTGATCACCACATGTGTTTGGTAATGGAGAGTTTGTGCTGCTACTCATGATAGCAAACTCTCCTTGTCCTCCTGATCCCAAGTAATAATTAGGATCTAACAAAAGCTGAGAGAAGGAGAAATCAAAAGGGTTTGTGGCAGAATCTTGATGTTGACGATCAGGGTTTGTCCTCTCCGGTTCTTCTTCAATCTTGACCATGTTCTTGAGTGTGGTCAATGGCTTTTGTTCTATATTGAAAGGTGTCGTTTGATAGTAATTGCAGCTTGTTGGTTCCATCATCACAAGAGGTACTTGATGGTGATGAAGAGGAAGCTGTGGTAGTAATGGCCATGGTGATGATCCAAACATGTTGTTAAGGTAAAGATCCGTACTACCATTACTTTGGCCTTGGCCTTGGCTTTGTCCTTGTTGTTGTGTCTTCATCATCGCCATCTCTTGCTTCATCCGAGCTTCTTGGAACTCTTTCCTTTGTTTGTTAAGAAGCTTCTTCTTCAGTCTCGTGTTCCAATAGTTCTTGATATCGTTGTCTGTTCTTCCCGGCAATTGTGCAGCAATTATAGACCACCTTAAGGAAATTCATTGAACATATAAACATATAATTCAAGATTAAGTGTGTTGATTGATAATATTCACCCATATGATATAGAAGTATTATCGTACCTGCTACCAATAGTAACATAGAGGTTACAAATGATGTTGTCTTCTTCCTCAGAGAAGCCACCATGTTTGATGTTTGGTCTCAAATAGTTGAGCCACCTTAGCCTGCAACTCTTCCCACATCTCCGTAGACCTAAAGCATGAATATACACACACATTTATATGTCAATACGCAGTACATATACAGAAAAAAAATTATATATATGTGTTGTAGATTTTACATACTGTCTCAAACTATATGAAAACTTATTGTTAATATTGAAATCAAAAGTAATTTTAAGATTATACAGACCGTCTCAAACTATTTGGAAATTTAGTGCGAAATTTATATCAAAAGTAAAATTTAGTATATACCAATCTTCTGAGGCAAAGCGATCCAATTGCCTCCTGTACCACTGTTCTCGATGTAATCTTTGAGTTTGGCATCTTCCTCGGGAGACCAAGGCCCTTTCTTCACGTTGGCCTTGTCGCAACACGGTGCTCTTCCCATCTTCTTGATTATTGATTCTTGTTCTTGATCTTGTTCTTATTGTATTTCTCTCACTCTTTCTCTCTTTCTCAATGTTGATGATGAAGAGGTGGAGGATGATGGTGTGTGATGGTGCGTGTGTGTGAGGTTTTTATATATACATACATGGAAATGTGTGTAATGGAGAAAAGTATATGTGAATGTAGAAAATAAAAAGGAGAGATGTATATAATAGCTGGAGGAGATAGTCCTTCATGTGATTGAAGATGTCAAAAAGTAGGGATATAAAAATATATATATCAATCAAAAAGTGGCTTTATGGAATTGGAAAATGTCATGATAATTATGTGATAAAATATTATTAGAATTTAGAAATGACAGAGAAGAGGGAGACTAATGTTTTTCTCCTTTGTCTTTGCTCCTACATCAGAATCTAGAGATTCAATATATATATCATTACTAATTTAACAAAGAAAAAACATTTAGTTTGTTTATAAAGTTTTGATCATAAACCCCAAAAATGTTTGCTTAGCCGCCCGCCACCCTTTTGACTCTTTCTCTCCTCCTTCTTGGCTTCTTCTTCTCCGATTTTTTTTTTGTTTTTGTAATTATGTTTTCCCTCTATATATATATATACATATACGTATATATACATATATATATAACATATTTTGTAATATGATTGCATGAGTTGCATCTAATTCTAAGTTTATATATATATATATATATTAATTACTTTTGAGTTTTGTCTAAAATAGACATATCAGACTCGGAAATGTATACTATATAGGCTATAGCCTAATGTTGAAAATTAATCGTTATGCTATCACTGTTTATTTGCAGTCAATTATATGTTAATTTCCGCCATTCTATCTTTCTAGTAAATGTATACGCATAAATATGATTTATTGTATGATATATTGATATTACACGCTATAGGTTTCCTCATGATTCATGTCTTATATAGCAAGTAGTGAATTATTTTTAATATTATTTAATCTTTGATCACATCTGATCCGCAGTTTAGGTTTAGGAGTGTACATTAACTTATATAATTTAAATAGTAAATGGCATGCAAAATTGCAAATACTTTAAATTCGATTATAATGGGACGACATATCGATTGTTTAATATGCATATCAGTGTGAATTGTATATAACTATATGTCTATATATATAGTTATTACATAAAATTTTACGAAAGCTTGAAGCCCCACTTGCATGGCAGCGTACGAATAAGAAAGAAAGACCGATATATTAAGTGTACAATTATTACATGTGATAGACTTGGTCATCAAGAATAATAAAACAATTCAATTCTCTTCCAAAATTTGAACCAATAAGTGATTGAATTAGACTTGTATGTATATATCTATATATAAGAGTCAATATTGCTTAGTAATTGATTTTTGTAGTACAGTACAAAGGAGTGTATTATATGTTGTCGAGATAGAGACAAATACTTCGAATGTTTAGTGATGGAAATGTGTGAATCAACTAAGAAAATTCATAATTCATTTTTATATACAAAAACTCCTATTGAGCAATATCTCACTGATCAATATATATATTAAACACGAGAACAATTGATATTTTATGTGTCATCTAATTGAATTTTTATAATGGATATCGTACGTCTTTGTTATACCAATAAACAAAAATCTATAACCTACAAAGATTTGTTTGATCAAAGATCAAAATATTCAAAACAAAGCATAAATCTAACAAAAGAGTAGCATCGTATTCGAATACTTAACGTCCTTCATTATTCGCTAATTGAACTAAACGTTCTTGAAAAAATTAAATACAAATCCAGCTTATCCACAGTGTATATCAAAATATTCAAGATAAATTTTCAAATACATCAATTAAATTGTCCAAAAAATATCACCAATCATAGGATCACATTTGGTGGATGATGAATCACTTGCTATTTAATATATATTTGCCTTCTGAAAAGGAGAGGAGTTAATGATATGTACCTAAAGAGATGAAATGAAAGGTAGAGATATTGAAATTTGTGAGAGTGAATTCCGTTATGGTTGGTGAACAAAATTTTGCCAACCCTCGAAGAAAAGTTACCATGCACTAACAATTTTATGGATACTAAATGACTCGGAATAGATGATTAGTAAAACAAAATTTATGGATATTATTTTTTTTATGGAATAGATGATTAATAAAACAATTTTATGGATATTATATTTTTAATATATGGATGATGTGATGATTAACTTTTTTAACAAAACATATGATAAAAAAATACGAGAAGGAATATATAATTATTATAAAAGTAAATAATATATATACGTTGTCCTTTTAAAAATATTACCGGTTTTTATTTTTAAAATATTGTCAAGTTTTTTATTTTTTATAATAAATTTGATAACAACTAATTTTTCTTCTAAATATTGTGGTTTAAAAAAAAAATCAATCACTTTTCAAATAATATAATAGATTAATAGTTTTCTGGATCAAGTATGATATAATCTATCGATTTCCTAACACAAAATATTTTTCTGTAAAATAAAAGGACGATGACAAAATTTCAAACTCACGGCGACAACAATGACTTGATAGATGGGTTTGTTTGATTCATTTAAAAATGTAGCCACTTAATAATCATGCAGTATTAAAATTGAGCCTAATGACGCCTGTCCCATGGACCCAAAATCAAATTTTAATCAAAGATTTGATAGGGATGTTATAAATCTAACAATTACGATTTAATAATAAATTTACTGATTACACTTATTTTTCCACGGCAGCTGAGATTAAGGAACAAGAAAACCCACTACCTCTTGTTAAGTGGCGTCACAAATTTTGGACCTTCTTGTATAAACTTATACGGTTAAGATTGATTTTTCCTCCTAATCTTTTATGTCAAATAAATATCGGTCAATTTGGGTGTATTGTTTATTATAATTTATATTAGTTTCTTGCAAAACAAGTGAAATACGATTGAATATACTTCCTTAACATCGTGTATACCCTATTTATAATGTACAACTCATAAACAAATAAATCTTGAGTGGTAAATTTAAATTGGTTCATTTTCGAGTTTAATACATGAACCAAAGGCTTCTAGAGGAAACAAAAAAGGTTGACTTGACTTGTGATGGTTAATAATTCGTTAAAAGTCAAAGCACTTGGAAAAATATAAAGTCTTCAAATTATTGAGCTATTATTCACTGTGTTTATATGTTTTTGTGGAATAAAATATGTTTCGTCATGGATAAAATATCTTTATTTATGGAAAAGTTAAATAAAGTCTGAACTTTGAAGCTAAGGTAATAACAAAAGAAAAAACAGTGTATTCAGATTTCAACAACACTAGTAGGAAACAGGAATTGGTCTTGCAGCGTAGGCCATCCCTTCTTTATCAAATTTCCCATTAAAAAAAGTAATACACTCATTAAAAAGTTTATATTATTGAGTTTTTTATAATGTTATTGCCAATTTACCATGCATATGTGTGTGGTATCAGGGGTATTACGCCTCCGGAATTAGTCGAATCTTATATGGTCCGTTAACCCGAGAACCAGCTAGAGAAAAAAGTTTCCGTGACCTGGTTCAGAGCTTATAATGTCCGTTGAACCGGATCACCCGAGTTATCAAAAAATTTTTTTTACCATGCATATATATATATATATATATGATATTTACGCTGCTATTACATTCTTCTTCTTTGTTGCTCAATAAAAGCCTAGGGTTCTTTTTCGTGTCTTAATTTTTCAATAATAAGTAAAACTTTATAGTTTGTGTTACAAATTAAATAGTTAAATATTAAATAATGTGGTTTGAAATTACTTAGGAGTTAGGACGTGCAGAATTTTATAGTCATCTAAAAATTATGTGTTATTGGATTTAATATTTGTAACATCATGTTTAAGTTTTTCTTTTATATAAATTCAATCTAGCATCCAAGGATCTGTGAAATCCATCCCGGAACAAATCATATGGATTCCAGTTTAATTTAAGTAATTATCTTAATAATGGAAATCAATTTTTCAAATATTTCGATGATAACACATATGATTGACTAAAATTGAATGATCCAATAAACAAACAACTTTTCTAAAAAAGAAAATAGTGAAAAAGGAGAAAAATAATGGTCAAACAAAAGGTAAAGGTAGAGAAGAGGAAGGTCACTGTAATATATCTCAAGGCATCTTTCTCTCTTCTATGATTTTATCTTCTTTTTTTTCTCATACTTTTTAGGATCCATTTACTTTTTGGAAGTATTCTAAAGATTAAAAAAAAAGTGCGTTCTATGATATGACTCGTGACAAGTATACACTCTCTTTTTGTTACACTAATCTAAAAAATAATTTAATACTCCATAAAACATGTTATTATATCGTAATCATGAGATAATCATGACATCTTTTTGCATAAAGTTCTACGTCTCCTCTTGTCGCCAGAAGCTTAATGAGTTTAATAAGATCTTCAAGTATATAGCATTTAGATTTTATATTCCAAATAAATTTCAGGAAACAAAAAATCATGAAAGACAATTTGATTATTTGGAGATTGTTTTCAATTAGTAATCTTAAGGGTTTGAACCGTGATAGGAGGGAAATGTGTCGGTCCAAAGACAAAGATAGTGGGGATTAGATTAGATTTTGATTTTGGGTAGCTAAATACTAATTAGTATATAATTAAAATAAATACACGTCGAGTTGCAAAGTAGAATTAAGCTGTCAGTCATTTAAACCCACAAATCAAAGCCGATTTCTACTCCCATTTCACACGCAATTTGTTTCCAATTCTTCACCCATTAGCCACTTACCATAGCCACATCATTCTTCATACATTTGATCATAGACAACACAATTTTTACAAAAAGTGATAAAGAGAAATATACTTTTGCACACTACATTAAAACCTATATAACTTGATATTCGATCAATCAATATCTTGATAAATCAATAAGTTTTCCGGTTTTAAAAGTGGTTTATCAACTAAATAATACCTTTATAAATGATAGTTTCGATAATATATTCTAATAAGATTTTAAATTCAATGATGATTGAGTTTAAAAAGACAAAAAAAAATATTGTTTTATAATTTCAAGAATCAAAATCTTGAAACCTTAGAAGCATAAAATTCGAATATCTTCTGCATCTACACATAAAATTCATAAACTATCTATACATATATTGATATGTTCTTCGTTTTGGCTTTAAATCAACTGAACAGTCCAGTTAATGTTATCCTCGCTCAAACCCATTTGCAGGCTCGTCAAGATAGTGTATAGTTGTTTTGAGACAGCTCCAAAACCATCTTCTCCGTGAGAAACCTTAACATATATTGTCGGAATTTTGTTGGTTTTAATTATAAGAGATGCAATGAACTTTGGTAAGTGGACAGGGTAAAAAGGGACGTGGTGGCAGAGGCAGCTACGGACCACCATCTTAGAAGTAATAAAAGAGTTCTCTACAGCTAATTTTTAGTTTCTCTACTTTGTTGTAGAAATCTTCTTACTATCTTATTTAACTTTCAAAAACTATTTGACTTTAAATCATATCATTGTAATATTTTTCCTTGCATTTAATTTGAAAGCTTTTTTATCAAAAAAAAATGGTTTTAATTAAATGGGCGATAAGGAAAATAAAATAAAATAAAATAAAGGATTTACCTTTGGCTTTTGTAAGTGATGGTTCCGAGTGGAGATAAAACAACGGCCAGAAAACTTCGTCCGCTTCTACCAATTCATCAACTGTCACATTTCGTTTCTCCACCTTAAAAATCATAATTAGGAGCTCTTGCATAAAAACCGAAATTTCTTAAACCGAAAAAATAAAACTTCTTTCAAAAATCGGAAATTTTTGTCAAACCGAACCACTGAGGTATATTGCAGTCCAGAGCATTAGTTCATGTATCGTTTTTCTGAACTAGTTCAATTTGAAGAAAGGAATTTTGATTTTACCTTGAACCCTTGGCTTAGGGACACGTCGATTATACTCTTCTCCGTGTAATCCAGGCAAGATGGTTCCTTTAATTTCTGGAGTAGAGATTACATGATCCTGTACAAGAACAGGATAACAAGAGTTTCATTTCCAGTAAGAAACTTGAATATGAGAGTATTCACTTACCTTCACAATGAAAATATTGCAAGACGAAACCTCCTCGGATATATCTTTTGTAAACGCAATCAAGGTATAAAACATCACAATGCCCTTTTATTGAATATTCATTAGGGTCTTGAGAACATGGGAAAATATTTCAGAAATAAAAACAAAGCTCTCAGCTTTTTTTACTTACCGACACCTCCGGTACCACCACCGGGGAGTTGCACGATGAAATTCAGTTTCAACAATCAAGTTGATCGGCGCCACACCTTCCTGTACGTAAAAGATATTTTAGACTCCGAAAACGAAATGATGAAAATAGAAATTTGCATCAGAACAAATGGTGATGAATGATGATGATCTTCTTCTATCTCTGACTTTGAACTCTCTTTTGACTCGCTGACTGGTGCAGCAAAGCCTTTTCGAACTTTTGCCGTAAATCCACTAAAAATTCGGTAAAAATCTAAATATTGCGGTCTATAAAAGGGATGATTATTGATGCTGTTGAGCCTAACAGATGCTGCTGTTCAAAGTGAGATCGTGTGTCATGTATTGAAAGATCTGGGGCCGTTTCGTGAATAACGAATGCTCTGAGGCAGTTTTGAAGACCATGGACTGTTTTGTCAATTCAAAAAGATTTGGGGCATTGTTGTAATCATCGAAAGATCTGGGAATGTTTCGTAAATACCAAAAAGATCGTATCCAAATTCGTAAACACCAATAGATCTGGGGCATTTATGTAAATAAAAAGATCTGGGGCAGATCTGTAAAGAACGAAAGATATGGGTAAATCCGTAAATACCAAAGAAATGCGGCAGCTTTGTAAATACGAAAGACCATGGGCAATTCTTCCACACAAAAAGATCTGGGGGCAGCGTTGTAATTACAGAAAGACCTGGGGTAGTTTTGCAAATACCAAAAGTCTGGGGCGTTTTTGTATATACCGAAGATCTGGGCTGGGCTAGAGATCAAACAACAAGAGGGAAGAGAATAATAAATAACGTTTGACAGTTAACTGATGAGCTAAAGACATCATCAACAAGAGGAAAAAACAAATAAAACCCCAAACTGATTTCAACTTTCAGTCTTGAAAACGACTAATCATATTCTCAGACACACACGCACACACTGCAACACACAAGAAACCAACGATTCTTTCCTAGCTACCTTACCTACCAACACTGCTCACTTGAAATCTGAAGAAAAACAAATGACTCTATTGAGTTATCACATCGAGAGAGTTTTAGAACCAATCAAATCCATTTACATACTCAAATCTTATCTAAAAACAAACCCAAAAGGATTCATAGAGTTTCTGCATCAACAAACAAGAAACATTAACTCTTGTTAGTGAATTTGAACTCGCTCTCAAATGTGGGGGGTTATTTGGTGAAGACTGAGACGCACCTTATTTGCATATATCTCCTGTTGCAGCTATTCCTAAAATGGTTGTTCATTCTTCATCAAGCTAACTCATGCTACAACGCGACCATCGTCAGAATCCTTCTCCTTTCTGTTATCAGGTTCAGCTTCTTTCCGAGTCACTGTTTCAGAAACGATTACCCCGGTATACAACAAAAGACAAAAGAGTATTTATTCGTTATCCAGTTTGCTGAAAATGTAATTTGAAACATTTTACTTTCGAGAGGGCGTGTGTGTGAAACCAACCTGATTGCAATCACTATCCTGTTTCTCCACTACCATCTTTGTTCCTGCTTCAGAAGGATTTTCTGAGCAGTCAATGTTTGTCACTGTGTTGATGACCTCTGTCTCGCACGTTACTTTTGTGATCTTCACGGTTTCACTGATGACTACCATACCACTTGGTGTCTGGGTTTGGCTTGATGGCAGTTCATGTTTGTCCTCGGGCACATTTTGAGGGCTTGAAATTACACTGAGAAAAATGACGATACATGATTAAGCTTAAACAACAAAAAAGCAAGACAACAAAAATCCATAAAATCTGCTATTGAGCCATCAGATTTAACCTAACCTCTGGGGATCAGTTTCATCAGAAGGTTTTTGGGTAACATCATGCTTCCTCTTCTTGTTACTGCTTGGTCCAGTGGTGTCATTTCCAGATGTGTTACCTCGTCTTTTCCTTCCTGCTTCAAGTCTTTCAACTGCGATAGACAGCCCCTCGGTGTAAGCCTTCTCTTCTCTTCTTGATGAATCTAGCTTCAACTTATCTGAAGGTAATCCTCCTTCTTCTTCATGAGGATGCATTGGGGGTGATTTCTCTGGAGAAACCTTGAATATCAGATTAGTGCATCGTTTTATCCATGAAAATGGAGTGGCGGATGAAGGCATTGAGCCGTTCTGTCTTTCCATAGAAGAGTTATAGCCATCTTCGCTATTACTCACAGTGCTGACTCCATTCTGCAAGTCTAGTTCATCATCCCGAGTAACAACCTTCTGCTTCAAAGCAGAAACCTTTTCCCAGCTACGCTCTAAATTGGACAGCTGCATTTTAGCTATGGACATATCATCTAATGTAACTTTCAGATTCTCTAATTTCTTCAGTTCTTCAACCTCATGTCTGATTTCTTCTCTTTCAGCTCGAAGCATATGCCTTTGCATCTCTAGTTTTTCTCTTTGAACCTTTAGCTCCTCAACCGAATCCTTTAGCTCAGCCCACTCTCTCTCCCTCCTTTCACGATCCAATTTGATCTCCAGCCTCTCAGCATCCAACCTTTTTAGTTCCACTTGCACATGTTCTAACTCTTTCTCCGCCAATTCCTTGAGGGACTGTATGCGCTCCTCTTCCAACTTCTTCTCTTGCTCAAAAACCTTCTCTCTATCCATCGAAGAATTCTCTAATTCTTCTCGTTTGTTTTCGATACAATACTCCAACTCTCTTTTTTGCATCTCAATGCCCAACAAAAAATCAGCGCGTTCGCGTTGTATCTTGCTGAGCCAGTCTGAATGTTCCTCTACCATTTTATTCATGAATTCTTCACGCTCTCGGTTTAGCGCCTCCACATCATTTTTGTGCTGATTTCTCAATGCATCTCTTTCCTCCCTGATGTTATCACGCTCGTCCTTGAGATACATGGAGAAAGCCTCCCTTTGACGAGTAATATACTCCGCTTCTTTTCTTAACTCTTCCCTTTTCACATCAATGTGTTCCCACTCAGCTTCAAATTTAGCTTTTTCCACTTTCAATCTATCTGCTTCAGCCAGCAGTTCAAGCTTGTGAGCCCTCAAATCATCTAGCTCCTCCTTGAGTTTCATCTCCAGAGTAGATAAATCGCTTGTCTCACTCTTCAAGGCTTCAAGTTTTCCTGTTGCACAGTCAACACGTTTTCTCTTCTCTTCTAATGACATCAAAGACTGCTGCAAATCTAGGTCTAATTGTCTAAGCCGTTCCTTCTCATTCTCTAGCAGAGTTGTCTTAAGGTTAATATCTTTCTCTCTAGCATTCAAGTTCTTCTCTTTCTCGTCAAGATTATAAGACCTCTCTGTTATATCCTTTTCTTTCTCTGCTGATGCCCTTGACTGAACTTCCAAGTCATGTTCCTTTTCACCAACTAGGTCTTCCCTCTGCCTGATATCAACCTCCCTCAATTCCCAAGCCCGTCTCTTGCTCTCGATTTCATCTTCCACCAATTTGCACTTACTTTCCAACTCAGCTTCCACTTCGGATTTTCTTTTCCTCAGGATAACTTCTTGATTCCTCAAGACCTTTTGAATCAGTTCCTGTATTGATTGTTTAAAAGCACTTTTATTAACTCTCGCAAACAAATGAGCACAAAACTAAAAGTATGAATGATAAGTAGAAAGTTTGTTAGACTGAACAAGTAAACTCACAGATTCCTTGCTGGCAATTTTTTCTTCAGCGACAAGCAGCTCTTGCTCCTTCTTAAGTACTGAAGATTCCCTTTCAGAGACAGCCTGTTTTTGCAAGGAAATAAAACATGAAACAATACTATCTTGTGTCCTAGAAGTTTTTTGGTTCACCTGTTAGCAAAACCAGAAATAACAGATACTTATGTGCATACAAACCTCTTCTCTTTTAGCAAGTGAAGCTAATGCGATCTCCAAATTGGAGATTTTGTCCTCCAAGGCTCTACGTTCCTCCTCAAATGTGGTTTTTGCAGACTCTAACCCCTTTTCAAGTTCAGCTAATTCTTGGGATCTACCAAAAATGTGATCTTCTCGCTGATTTAGAGAAGCTTGTGCATCCAATAACCTTTCATGCTCTTGCTGCAAGCTCTTTCGCCTCTCACTTAAAGTCTGTCGCTCAATAACAATCTCGTTCTCTCTTGTTTCAGACCTAAACCATGGAATGAAAGAACCAACACAACAACTTAATACGGCACCTTAATAGTACAAGTCCTGTAGTCCAGTTCACAGAGACAGAAGACTTACTCAGACTTGAAAGATGCAAGGCGCCGAGCAAGATCATCTTCACGACTTTCAACCTCCTTCAATTTTCTCTCTGCAATTTGGTGATAACGGTTAGCTTCTGCTTGTAAAGCTTCTGCTGCGCGCATTTTTGCTTCAGCGTCTGCATATTTCTTCAGAGCATCCTCAATCATAAGATGAGCTTCAGACATTTTACTCCCAGCAGAAACTTTCGTCTCAGCACATTCTGCACGCATCTCATGCAAAGTCTTCTCCAGCTGAGGACAAAAAGAACAAAAGAAAATCAATAAAAAGACCGGAAGAACCTATTTTTGCTCGCTCTCAAAGTTAAGGTCTTACACTAGAAATACACTCTTTTGCAATCCCAACATCCTTCTTCAAACCCTCTTCTCGTTTCTTTGCTTCAGCTAAGGCAGAGACATATGCAGATTGATCTCGCCTATGTGCTAGGTCGGCTTCATCCACAGAGGCCTTAAGCTCCTCATACTTCGAGAACAATTCGTCTTTCTCCAAAATTAGAAGACCCATGTTGTGTTGGTAATCATAGACCTACATCCAAATTACGATCAATATAGCAATGTGAATAGGATATTTGATAAAGAAACACGCAACAGGAAGAAAAAGAAGAAGAAAAAAAACTGACCAAATAACAATCACAACCAATCAAGCTCAAAAGAGAAACAAAATCGAGACTTTAAAACTTCCAAAAGCAAAGCAATAACTCCAGCAAACCAATTCCATCCAATAAATTTGAAGCATTGACCCACGAGCAACAAAACGGTACACACTATGACTGAAAAAAAACCCATGGGCATTCACAAAAACGAACGGTCGTGTAACTCCTCTATACCCTCCCGGGAGAATTAAATTCATAAGAACTTAGAACTAAACTTCTAAGGTCACAAGCTAATCCCAGTAATTATAACTTAGCTTAGTTCCATTCTGTTCCCGCGTAGTACTCTAGTCAAAACAGTAGCTAACCCTTCAAATTTAGGTGATTTTTACCGAACGAAAATTCGAGAATTTCGCGAAGAACCAAGAAGCAAACCTCAGATTCCAGCTTGGCGATGTAAGCGATCAGGGCGGCTTTATCCCTCTTCTTGATCGATTGCTCATCAAACCCAGCTTCCTTGAGACGCTTCCACATGACTTCTTCAGTGAGAGGGCTTTTCAAAACCCTAGACCCAGGCGTAATCGTCAATCTATTAGCAGCCCTACTCGGAGTTATCGGGAGTCGCTCCGAACGAGAAGTCGCCATCACCTCTACCAATCTTACAAGGACGGAGAATCGAACCCAAATTTCCTCCTATCTACGATCAAAACCAAGATGATAGTCTCTTCACCCTCTCTCTCGCTCTCTCTCTCTCTCTCTCACACACAACAAAGACGAGTTCTGTGACACTGCGTCGCAGAGAAGTCTAGTCTCTCTCTCTTTTTTAGGTCGACAATTTAGTCAAAAAGGGTTTTTATTCGACCAGTCAAAATATCAAACCGACAGCGTTTAAAGCCTTCACATGTTCGTTTTAAGCGGCTAAAACCAAATTTTCATTGGAGTTTAAAAGAGGTGATTATATATGGTAATTAAATTTTTCGATTTTTCTCAAGACTATATAGTAATTGAAATTTATATTTTCTTAATTCACTCTCTAATCATTAAATGTTTCATACTCTGTACTTAAAACATACTCCAATGTAATTGAAAATTAAAAATCGAGAAATGATGATTCTTTAAGATCTTCTTTACTAACTTGACAGATGTGTTCGTGTGTCTAGCCAGCCCATAAATCTTATTATGTCCTTTTGTTGCGTGTATTATTCAGTTACCCAAAACAAAATTTATTTATCAAACACTTTGCTTGAATCTTTTAAGGTTATAATAATCACTTCAACAAACTCCTAAAATCCAAAAAGTCAAGCAAGTACAAAAGATTAGTGAGCACTGAGAGCTTACATGGATTTATCCAAACCAGATGTGTTACAGAGTTTACAGATTCTGAGTTTCGTGGGCATGAAATGAACGGAGAAGATTCTTTTACATTGTTCTCTTACCAAGAACGTTTTAACAGAGAAAATTGAGCTTCTTTTTCTAGTCGATAAGTTCTGATCCATCCTTGGATCAACCGTATCTCGGCTTCTCGCTGCTCCACAAGCCATTTTGGGTCTTCTGGAGTTGAAGGTCGTAGATCCAAATGATGTCCACCTGAGGAAGCCATTATCAACTTAGTTTGTGAGTTTCAAAGAGGATATATGATGATTATGATGTATTGAGATAGATAACAAAATTAGTTCATAGCATTGATTTTTATGGTGGGTTTATGCGATTATTTGAAAGGTAGACTACTGCTATTACGATCAAAAGATTAAAGTCAATGCAAATGAAAGAACAGATAAGTTAGGGCTAGAGATTGTTGAGGCTTTTAGTTATACCTTCTTGTGTGACAAGAGCAACAATGGTATTGGATAAGTTCTTGAGAACACTGCATTTAACGAGTCAAGCATTCCTCACGATTACGAGATTCCTTTTGAAAAATAGCTCTCGGGATCTGAATAAAGGGAGTAATGTTCTTACCTGCCACCACTCCAAGGATCTAACAGACCATTGGAGAAAATGATGTTGCTTCCGAACGACTTCAAGGTGGTTTCTATGTCCTTTTACATTGGAGAGAGAGAGAGAGAGTAAAGATTCAGATTATGGCATAGAAAAAATCTTGAGTTATCAAAAAGAAGTCTTACATGTCCACCGAGCTCTGTTGTGATCCATCTAGGCCTTGGATTGACTCGGAATGTATTCCAGCATTCCTCTTTGTATGAAGAGTAATTGAAAGCATAAGCTGGAAACATGCTGTTTTCTTGGCTGCTAGACATGGGCATTACCATCTCCGTGCACGCCTATTGCAAACCGAAGGCAAAAGGAGATTAATTATAAAATTTCTGGAAAAGGAAAATAAATATAGCAGTTGTTCTTCAGACCTGCCAGTTCCATCCATCTAAACCATGGGGGTCATCATCCAACTCGAAGCAGTCAACATCACCAGTATAGTTGTAGTACACACTTATTCCTGCATATATGCGATCTAGGATGCTAGCATCACTACTAGCACCATCAATTTTTCTGCAGACCTACAGAAAGATAAATCACAGTGAACAATAAATGATCGGGACTTCAAAGGACGTGGTTGAACAATAGCCGGGAATGTAAAGATGACAATCCACATAAGCTAGCGAATGCATTCTCGGATTCTCTCTAAAATATTTTATGATTTGGGGAAAATATCATTAGAAAATCAGAAAGTGTCACTTCCCAAAATATACCTCTTTAATGGGATGTCCAGGCAAAGGCATCATAAAGTCAGCGGGATACGGATAGTCCACCATAGCCAAATAACTATATGCAGAATCCAGCCAGTCTGAAAGGTCATCAGTACTGTTCAACACCCTGCAAAACAGAGCCACCACTCAATTTAGCTCAAACACAATAGATAACAGACCATTAAGCTCAAACACAATAGTTTTCGTACTTACCGACAAAAGTGAAAAGTTTTCGCCAACTGCTGAAGACCATTCTCATTCTGACCCTCTGCTATTATTGAATCCCACGAGTTCTTTATGGTGTTAAAGCAGCTAGTACTCTCGCGCTACAAAGTTTGCCAGCAAAAAATACAGTCACAATAAGAAAAGAGAAAGCCAATTAACTAATAAAGTAAAAAAACATACCCTGAAATCATTTGATACAATGTCATAAAACGTCTCAGGAGGTACGATATCTTCAAACTGAAGAATTGGAGCTGAGGAAGCTAATGCTCCTATTGCAATGTGAGGATACTTGAGCCTCATCCATGCTGCTAACACTGTTGCATCAATAACAACAAACGCAAAAAAAAAAGTCACTCCAAAGTCTCATTCAAAATCATTCCACCGAGCACAGAATAAGCATATGATTCCTTACTTACTTCCACCATATGATCCTCCGAACAACACAACTGGGCATGCGTCCGCAGACAAGTTCCGTTTCAAATCAGTCACAAAAACAGCAAAATCTGCAAGAGCTTGCTCAGTTGTGAGATACGATAATGTGGTCGCGTTCTTGTAAGCTTCTTCCCTGCTTCCATAAGGCATCGACTCTCCATAATACCTATGCTACACCAAATCCCTAAAATCAGTAACGAATTGCTTTATTTCTTGGCTATCAAACAGGAAATACATCAACGAACCTCAGGGAAAACAAGCAAGGCGCCAAACTTGGGAGCGATCTCCCATATGAATCCAGAGTTTCTAGCAAACCATTCAATGTCGCCTTCGTTGCCGCAGTAGAGGAAGATAGGTCCGAGCGCAGAAGCACCGAGCCAGTGATCGGAATTGATCAAGTACCGTTGCGAGAATTTCGGAAGATCGGCGAAGCTGAAGTGGTCAAACTGCTGGGAGAAAAACTTTGTCTCGTATTGGTACCCGCTTCGAGCTCGCCGGAACGGCGGGATTCTGGTTCGGTTCTGGAAAGTGTGGCGAGGAAAACGAGGCAAACGCTTGGACAACACTGAAGAAGAAGAAGAAAGTGGCGATCCGTTTGATGGAGACGATAAAGTAAAGAAAACGATGACGGAAACGAAGGTCAGAAGCAAGTTCGCCATTTCTCTAGCTTTTGAAGGCTTTCTCAACAACTACAAGATTGCAACCGCCCCCAATGTGACTATTTCCAGTTACTCACTAGTGCCAGTGGTGAGCATAAACCGAACCGAAATTTTTCATCAAACCGAAGTTTTCAATCCGAAATCGAACCAAATTTCAAAATAACCGAAATGGTAGAAAAAGGATAAACCGAAACCGAAAATTTTGTGTGACCAAATTAAACCAATACTTTATAAACAAAAAATAATTAATCAAACAAATTATTTATATTTATTTTAGACTTTTTTATCCAAAACCGAAGTAAACCTGAACCGAAAACGTTGAATTTTCAAACCAAACTGAAATGAAACTCTGTAGCAACAGTGATGTGGCAAACATATGTTTTTTCCAGTGAAACAATTTGATAAACCAAATATTCTCATGAATCTTTGTTTCGTCTTTTCTTTATACAGACTCTCAAGGGCTCAAGCTGTGTGTGTTTTAATGGACCTAAGGGATGACAGGGGTGATGGGGTCAGGTTGAAGAGCTTTCTGAACAAGATCAGTTTGCTCCTTAACATGAAGCTGGTAAAATCCTGTGGCTGTAGCAGCTGAAGGAAGACGACCAACGTATTTGATGTCGTTGAAGTTTCCTCTTTTCAGTGCTTTCATGGCGGTGCAAAGCCTTGGTGCTATATACTGATATCCTCCCATGTTCATCGGCTCTTCTTGACACCACACGATCTCTGCATCTGTAACAACACAAACAAAGAGTCACACAAGTTTTCACAGAATTCATATTCAATCCAAGAGTTTCAATATTTTTAAGAGACGTACTTGGATATCGCTTTAGTTCTCTTTGAATGAGATCATAAGGGAATGGACAAAGCTGCTCTACTCTGCAAATGGCTACATCGTTTGTTTCAGACTTCTGTCGCTCTTCGTCAAGCTCATAGTAGACCTGGATCAACAAATCCCAACTAAATTACAGTACCCGAGTTTTTTTTAAGGCAAGTAAAAAGGAAAAGATTGCATCTTTTTTACCTTCCCAGAGCAGAGGACTAGACGTCTAATGCCTTCTTCAAGATCAGAGTGACCACTTTGATCTTTAATTAACCGTTTAAATCTGGTTCCTTGCTTGTCAAACCCAGGATGTCCTTTAACATCATCGAATTCCGAGAGATTTGATACACATTTTTTGTGACGAAGCAAGTTTTTGGGAGCCATCACTATAAGCGGCTTGCGAAAATCCCTATGTATCTGCAAATGGATGACATCCAGTGTGTGAAAAACAAACAAGTAAAGCAGCAATCTTTTATAAACTAAGGATAGATATTTTACATCGTCTCATTAATTAATTTACCTGTCGACGCAGAACATGGAAATAGTTGGCAGGTGTAGTAACATTAACAACTTGCCAATTACATTCTTGAATCTGCTTTCGAAGAGTTGGATCCATCTCAGGGATAACATAAGGATTGTCATCACTCATCTGCAGTAAAAAAAATTACAATTGAGAGGGAAAA
The DNA here is from genome assembly GCA_002933915.1 of Eutrema heterophyllum. NCBI lineage: Eukaryota > Viridiplantae > Streptophyta > Magnoliopsida > Brassicales > Brassicaceae > Eutrema > Eutrema heterophyllum. The sequence goes on from PKMM01019312.1 coordinate 595,093, forward strand.
AAAAAACTATGATAAGTGGGGAGAAACTTAATGGTAAGTATCGGTTTATATAAACATTACCTGAAGGAAACGCTCCAATCTTCCACTGGAATGTTCAGGACCCTGACCATCATATCCATGAGGAAGTAGAACTACTAGCCCGGTTTGACGGAGCCATTTTGCTTCCCCACTGCTAATGAACTGATCAAACATCACCTGTGCGCCATTAGCAAAGTCTCCAAACTGAGCTTCCCATATTACCAAAGAATTTGGATTTTCCATAGAGTAACCCAGTTCAAATCCAAGAACACCAAATTCTGAAAGAGAGCTGCATGCAAAAACAGCACAAAGATCATGTTAAAACAAATGAAGAGTGGTTCATCTCTAGAGATTTAAAAAAAAAAAATACCTGTTGCTGACAGTGAACATTTCAGGGTCTTGGTTCATGGTCAGGTGATCTAAGGGACAATACTCCTCGCCGGTTTCTTGATCATGAAGCACTGAGTGTCTGTGACTGAAAGTCCCTCTTTCAACATCTTGACCACTTAGCCGAACATGGTTGCCTTCCACAACTAGTGTAGCAAAAGCAAGAGCTTCTCCAAGTCCCCAGTCAATGCCTTCTCCCGACTCAATCATTTGAGCACGCTGTTCATAAACTCTTTTCACTCCTCTGTGTGGCTTGAAGTTCTCTGGGAAGGTTGAGATTGCCTTTCCTACATTCTTCAAAATCTCTGGCTTCACACTGCAAGAGAACAAGGGAATAGTTCCCCAGTAAAATGTTACTATTGAAAGTTGAAACAAAAAAGGCCAAAAAGCAATGACCAACTATATAAAATGAAATGTTTATACCCAGTGTTTCGGATCCTAGAAATCTGCTCCGGTGACTTGAATCCAGTCCAATCACTTGCCAGCCAGTCACGTTTTTGTGGAATATAGTCTTTACTAGCCCCAAATTCTTCATTGAGGATAGAGCTTACTTTCTTTTGAATCTTATCAATATCTTCTTGGGTTACCTGTCCAGATTTCAAAAGCTTCTCCTGATAGATTTGAAGCGACGAGGGATGACTGCGTATCACCTATCAACAACAGGTAACATCCGTTTAAAGAGAAATTAGAAAAAAATAAATGTTGAAAGGAACTCAAAAGGAAACTGGAATTTGGATAAAATATTTCCAGGAGATGGACAATAAAATAGCCAGACCTTGTACATTTTTGGTTGTGTGAATGACGGTTCGTCTATCTCGTTATGCCCAAAGCGACGGTAGCATACTAAATCAACAACAACATCAGAATGGAAAGTCTGGCGCCACTCCGCAGCAAGCTCACATGCATGCACTACTGCTTCAATGTCATCCGCATTGACATGGAAAATCGGGGCATCTAAAGCCTTTGCAACATCAGTGCAATACTGTGAAGACCTTCCAGCCCTGGGATCGGTTGTGAAAGCCACTTGGTTATTCACCACAATGTGCACTGTTCCACCAGTACAGTAGTTAGGAAGTGCACTAAGATGCAGAGTTTCATATACAACACCTTGTCCAGCGAAGCTACCATCCCCATGGATCAAAATACCCATGTTCTTTGTTCTGTTCTCGTCTTTTGTGTAGTACTGTTTCGCTCTGGTTTTACCCATCACAACAGGATCTACTGCTTCCAAGTGACTGGGGTTTGCCAACAAAGACAAGTGAAGATGTTTGCCTCCTCTAGTCGGACGATCATAAGATGTACCTAAGTGGTATTTCACATCACCTGTCCCGGTGTAAAGCCCAACTTCAACTACTGGCTTAGTACCACCGCTAAACTCACTGAAGATTTGACGTAGTGGTTTTCTGACAACATTACCCAGGACATTAAGTCGACCCCTGTGAGGCATTCCGATAACTATGTTCTCTACCCCGAGATCTGCAGCCCTATCAAACATCTCCTTCATACCAGGAATCAAAGACTCTGCACCTTCGAGTCCAAATCTTTTGGCCGTGGTCCACTTAGAAGCCAAGAAATTCTCAAACTGTGTGCTCCAGGTAAGCCTATCATAAATAACCACCCGTCGCTCACTATTGTACTGTCGAGGTGTTGGGGTCTCGATCTTGTCTCTCAACCAGTTACACTTTTCCCTATCAGCAATGTGCATGTACTCATACCCTATAGTCCCACAGTAAGCCTGCTCAAGCCTCGACAGTATAGCCCTTAGTGTTTGAACAGGGCGGTTCTCAGACAGAAACCCCGACATCTTCCATACACCCAGAAAGAATTCCCTGTCAAGATCAGCCTCTGTAAATCCATAAAGACCTGGCGTGAGATCTTCTGGAATCTCTCTCTCCTCTAGACCCAAAGGATCCAGCTTGGCCTTCATGTGGCCATTAACCTGGTAAGCTCTGACAAGCAACAACAAACGCATGCTTTCTTGAATGGTTTGCCCAGAGATTCCAGGCGATGTAGCGGCTTGACCCACAAAATTCCTGAAGAAGTTATCCCACGACTCATCCACACTGTTGGGATCAGCTTCCCAAGCTCTTTGTAGCTCCTCTAGATACACACTACTAGTTCCATCTAAGAAGCTATCAGTCAGCTTAGAGAGTGGAACTGGACGTGGAACAGGTGCAGCAGACTCTGCCTTTGATTTGAGTATCGTAGAGTGGAAATATCTGCTTTGAGAAGGCAAAACCCTTGTTCTAGTGGCATACGAGCCACACTGAGACTGACAAAGTGTCCTTCGAATGGCAAGCTTTGCCACAGAGGAACCAGTTCTAAACCAAGCCATAGCTTAAGTGTTCTATGTGCAACAACAAATCATACAAACCCCAGCCAGGTCTCCCGAATTCTCAAATGTTTCTTCTCTCAACCTGGAAATGATCCATCAAACAACACAATAAAATACTCAAAAAAAGAAAGTGGATAAAGTTAAAAAAAAATGGCTAAACGAGTAACGACTAAGTTATTATATCTCATGCAAGCACAAAAACATAGAAATCTGAAACGAAAATAACCAATTAATTCCATAGTTTATCAGCGATCTGACCATTCAGATCATCGAAAAAATTATAAACCCCAAAAGTTTCCAACATAACAATCGGCTCAACAATTCTCATTTTGGAGTACTTCCATCAGAGGACATGAGTATAAAAATGAGAAAAAGAAAAAAAATTAAGCAGGATGATTCACCACGATGGAGAAGAAGAAGAAGAAGACGAACCTGGATCAAAGATGGGAGACTCATTCAAGTGGCTCCTACTCCTGGAAAACTAGACAGAGAAAGAAAGTGCACCGCCTTAAATAAGCCACGTTTGGCTAGATGGATAACTATATACTTAGCACGAAAAAGATATTAATAGTCGAAGAAGACTCAAGAGTCGAGAGAGATAAATAAATTGTATTTTTTTTATTTATAAAAGAGAAAACTAACTGGGCCCTAAATAAGATGGGATCTACCATATATTGAGCTTTTCGGCCCAAACTATGACACTCGAATTCTTCCTACAACATGAAGAAGCATTCGATGAGTTCAATAGTTGCAGAAGTTTCGGAGCTTGAAGATGATCTTCGTTGAGTTTGAAGTACAGAAATAGAGTCTACAGTAGGTTACATACTTCAAGTAGATCTTCATGAACGCTTCTCGAAACAAATTTTCTCAGGAATCTATAGGACGTGCAAGATGTGAGGAATTAGCAAAGTCGTCTTCGTTTTACCACAAGGTTTACTCGGAGGTTAATCATCGGTCTTTTTCTATTTTCCTTTCTAAGATCGATTTTATACAATTTTGGTTGATGAACGATTGTTATATCGGTTTGCAGATAGAGGAAGTTGGATGGGAACCGCTAAGAAGATTAGGTGGAGATTTAAGGTTTTTCAGCTTTCACATTCTGTAAGTTCCACAATATTTGGATGATGGATAATGTGATTACTCGATTGAATTCTGCTGGCCACTGTAATCGCTAATCGTTCTCCGTTGTGGCTGTGTGAAAATGTTAGATTTGTTTGCATTCTCAACATTTTTATCATCATCATCATCATCATATACAGAGATAAGAAGGGAAGAGCACACATCTTAGAGATTCAACTGAATAGAGACTATCCTAAATCCCCACCTTCTATTTCCGCGGTTTTGTTATGCTTCTCTTTCAACTTTTCCACTCTCCTTCGCCTTTTTTATTACCCGTTTAACGTTTGCTTGACGCAGGATGTGCCATACATGTTTACTCTAGAATGGTCAACAATCTCAAGATTGAAGGATGTGATGCACCAATTCCAGAAGGTTGTTATAAGACTTACTACATTCCCTCTTAGTGATCCATAATCAGCAAACACATTTTTTTTTGTTAACAGCATCTGGACAATCTGCAAGAATTTTGGTCTGTCTTGGACGATATCGACAAATCTCTCTGTGTTGTTGATGCTAAGCAACCATCTCGTGCCTCTCCTGTCCGTCGGATTCATGCTGGTTTAACACCTTTACCCTATTTCTGTTTTCTCTATCCTATCTAAATTCTGTTTTCTAACACTTCACTTTTATCTATCTACTTGCTTCACAGGAAACGATTGCATCCTCATTGTTCATATCAACTTCGACGACCCTAAATCCCTTCCAGAGTATGTTTCTAGCCAAACACACACTCACAACAATCTCGTCTTTTCGACGTTATCCAATAGTGAATTGCTTAGACAGGTGCCGGTTAATTGGTCCTGTGCCTCCAGCTATGCATATGATATGGAGAAGAAATAGCAAAAAATGGTAAAATCTTTTGTCTATTCTCTCCCATTCTAAATCTCTTTCGATAGCTTATAGCATGGAATTGGCAGAGAAATGAGCTTTTATGGATTGTTGAAAGCATGAATAACGTTTAATTGTGATCACACAGGTCAAAGGAAAAATCATTTCCTGAGAACCTCAAATGTATTCTAGGTACTGAGCTTCCAAGACCTCAAGGTCTTCAAGAGGAAGACGATCAACAACAAGTTGAATGCGGAATTTGCTATGCTCAGTTTCTACCCACCGGTGATTTCTCAACCGAGAAAATCAACTCTTTATAGTTCAGAATAGTAACTTGCTGATAGTTTACTAACTTCTCGTTTACTTTAACAAAGATGTGGAGCTCGGAGCTAGAAGTGGGACACGAACAGACTACACATGCGAAAACATCAGTTGCAATAAGTCTTTCCATAGCCTTTGCCTCACAGACTGGTTAAGGTCTATCACAACAACAAGACAGTAAGTGTGAACCTTAATCTCTCTCTCTCTCTCTCTCTCTCACACACACACACACACAAAAGTCTTATGCTCTAAGGCTCAAGTATGATTCAATTTCTTGCAGGTCATTTGATGTTCTGTTTGGGAACTGCCCTTACTGTTCAGACCCAGTCGCAGTCAAAATCAACAACATGAACAAAATAGATTAGACAAACCACCTTCTTAATTAGGCTCACTTGAAGCCATACTTCCTAATTAGCTTATTCTGAGTGGTCTAATGAAACATGATATAAAAGAGAGTTAGTACAGTGAGTGACTGATGAGTAGTGAGGGCAAAACTCCCTTTTTTACTATTTTACTTATGTATTGTTTAAGATAGAGCTCATGTAGCTTTCAAATGAGTAATGTGAATGTACCTTCTTCTTTGCCCCTTCTGGCCACTCAATTCCAAAGCTGATCTATCAATCACCAATTCACCATCAATGTGGAGTTTCAAGCAATAACTCTTTTACTTAGTAAATAAATTAAAACAAAAAAAAAACGAGTTTTTGAATGCTATTATTTGCCTTTTTCTCCATGGCTACAAGCCTTCTTCTCCAGCTGTAGTAGTGTCGGTGGCTTAATCAACCTGTGTTTAAGAAACTCAGAAGTATTAAACTTTAAACAAAATAGCGTCTCCTTTTCCAAATCAACCAAAATCCATTAAAAGAAAAAAAGTGGTTGTAACAAGTAAATTTATCTTTGACCACATACAAATTACAAAATTCGATCTAGTAGACTCGAATATAAATGTTTAAAAAAAAAAAAAAACAGATAAATATGGCTTGTGTATGAAAGATGACTTCATACACCATGTATACTTGTTAGAAAAATAAGTAAATGAGAACTAGTTCGATCCTAAAGTTGAAATATTAGATATGATATCGAATTCCCATTAATTTTAAATGGTCTTCTTGGCATTTCTCGATGAGTTACACATTATTTCAACATGTTCTGAATTTGATTAGACATTTTCTTCCTAAGGTTTAATGCAAATCTGACTCCTTTGTTGGAATGGGACCATATGGCCAAACCAATAATTTCTTCTCCGTGCAACAAATCCTTGAAACATTTATATAGGTTTTATTCTTTCTTTCTTTTTTTTTCTGTTCGTGTTTATTTTTATTTAGTGGTTTATCAAATACAAATTGTAACTTGTAACTCCAAGAGCAAAAAAAACCACCGGACGAAGTGGACTAGTGGTTAAGCGCATGAGTTGGTCCCGTTGCGTTCCTAGTTCGATTTCCATGTTCCTAGTTCGATTTCCGATGGAAGAGATATTTTACGTCATGTTATAAGATATTAGCAAATGCTTGTCTCGAGCCATGGGGGGATTAGGCCAAGACCCGAACCCCTCGTAGTTAACCAAAAAAAATAAAATAAATAAATAAACAAATTTCACGCTTCTTACCATTTGAAATTTGTAATCCAATGTCTTTAACTCTACCCGTGTACTATAGGATCTTCCAAGAAAATTGCGTTTCGAAGTCACGAGTTTGAATCTCAATGTTAGAGAATGGACTAAATTTAAATGTTTTGATCCTCGATCCGAAGAAATTGGGGGATAAAGATTCGAAATTCTTTGGTTATACGGGAAAATAAATTGCAAGACATACTGATAAACAAAAAGCAAAATATTTGCTTTTGATACAATCAACCGTAGGTCATTCACAGTCACATGATTTAACATTTTCTTCTTCACAAAATCAATTATATAAAAAGTTTCAAATAACCACAGATTAGCCATTACACATCACGTACTTACGTATTATGCAGAATTGCATAAAAGACAATAAAAAAAAAATTTACATTTTCCCACAATTATATATAAAATCCCGTACAAGAAGAAACATGATCATTGTACGTACGTATGGACATGGTATTATTTTCAAGCACGACACTCGAGTGGTGGGACCGGATACCTAAACCGGTCGGTACAATAATCATAGACCATATGATTGACTCTAACCCAACGATAACGTCTAGCTTCGACGGCGTTTAGTGACTGATAAGCGTAACCTTCCCACCAATTGTGAGGGTTCGATGGACAAATGGTGGGTCCAGGAACAGGACAACCTTCGATATCGAAATCTTTGTAATAAGCATAAAACGGAGCTTTGCTCCAATTAATTTTTTCTAATCCGCCACGTGTGGCCCAATCATCGGCTTCCCATAATGTTGAGTAAACTCCCATAGGTTGTGATGTTGGGTAGGCTATGTTCTTGGCTTCGCTGCTTTTGTATTCTCTTATTGGCACATCATCTACGTAAAAACTGATTAAACCAAATATGCCCCAATTAAGGTTTTTTCAGACAGTGGAAAATAAAAATAAAAATAAAGACTTTTGGGGGTGATTCGATTCAATTAATGAGGGGGCTTTGTTTTTTGAAAAATACATGTCAAATGAATGTTATTTCGAACTATTAATTAATGGTGAAATGTTTGAAAATTTTGGGATGATTCAATTCGAAAGTAGATGAGAGAGATACTTACACAATGTGTTTGTGTGTCCATAGGATAGTGTAAGTGTGGAAATCCAAAGCCGGATCGAACCAAAGATTAACCCTTTGTTCTCTATTTCCTTTACCATGAGCAAATATGTTTGTTTGCACCGAGTAAGGTTGGCCACTTCGGTTTCCCAAGAACTCGAAATCTAGCTCGTCTCTCATGGTGTCTGTATCCGAGTTCATCTAGAGATGAATGATCCCGACCGTTAATGTTATAAGAATCTGGTATGTTTTGAGGAAAGAATTGTTTGGTGATGAATGTTCAAAACTAGTGGGGTATTATAATAAATTACTTACGTAGAAGGCGGTGACCGTACCGGCAGAGTCGCCGGGAATGAGTTTGATCTTCATGCTCACTCTTCCGAATAGATACTTTCTTTTTGAAGCAAATCCACATCCTTTGAGAAACACAAAAAAGATATATGAACATGTGAGAGTATCTAAATACATTAAAGCCCATTAATTTTACAAAAGTTTCAAATTCATTCAAAGTGGACTATTTATGTTGTTTTGGTTAACCTGTGCTCTGGTCAAGGACAAGTTGGATAGATTTTCCGCCGTCGATTTGGCGGATGTGAGATTCCGACCATGCGGCTTTGAAATCCTCGGCAAATGTTGCAGGCCGGGCGGAAATCTGGATGAACATTAGCGTAAATAGGGTGACAATGCAAAGAGAAGGAGTTTCGGGAAAAGAAAGGAAACATTTCTTAGCCATGGTGGGATTTTGTATCAAAATAATAATGGAAAACAAAAATGTTTGTGTTATACTTGTGAGTTTGTTTTTAAATTGAGAAGAGAATGATAAGTGTGCATGTATTTATATACACATAAAAAAAAAAAAAAAAAAGTATTTATATACACAAATTTTGTTGCCAAAGGGAATTGATGATTTAGGACGATGACGTGGACGGTACCATCTAACACAAGGAGACATCGTTTAGCTTTCCACACAGCTAATTGCGAGCAGTCTCTTGGCCTACTCATTTAATATAGTAGATTAATTAATTTTTACTCTAAATTTTGATGCCAATAAGTGACTTAAACTTGGGATATTTGGATAAAGTTTTAGGGCGTTTTTACCAGTTGAACTAAAGCTAGTAGACTATATACACTATTGACACGTCTAAAAATTGAACCTCTTAAGTAGACATTTTTAAAAGTGAACTTTATTTTATAATTTATTACATATTATGTCATTACAAATAAGAAAAAATAATCGAAATAAAAAATGATATAATTGTCTTTTAAAATTATTGATGAAAATATGAAAAGTATTTATTTATCATTAAATAGATTATTTACTATTTAATTTTTAATTATTTTTAATATTATATTTTTTAAATAATAATAAATCCATATATATTCTAAAAACAAAATCTATTCGAAATCTTGCTATATTTTTCGCTATGATTTATTATATTTTATTTGAATATATATCAAAATAAAAGTTGAAAAATATTGTTCTAATTAAATAAAAAGTTAGACACAAGAAAATTGTTTTTTTTTTAAGAGTTCGTGAACTAATTACAAAACTAGAGTCATTAAACGGTGTATATTAGAATTATGTTTTCAAGATTATAGCTTTTGCGGGTTAGCCGGAATAATATTTTAGTCCATTACAAAACGGGTTAAATAGACAAATTATTTCGTTTGACAAAATCTATATATTAATCATGGGTTAGACATATTATCAAATTCAAATAAAATCATTTTTTCTTAAATTTCAAAACAATTTCTGATAAAAAAAATTTACCTTGCATTATAATTAGTGCGGATTAAGTCCTAATATATAATATAAGAAAATATTACAATTAATCATCATATGACCATTTTCCCTAACAAATTAACTAAAATGTCTTCCTAAAATGCAAAACGTGCGATTACAAAACATTAAATGTTTCAATTTCTTTTTTATAAAAGAAACAATGCGAAGAAATGTTAGGGAAGAAAATATATACGAACGTGTGGTTTATAAGGGCGTGATGTCTCAATCAAACGATGGTTGTGGTACGTATCATAAGATATGGTTCTTATTATTTTGACGTAGATAATTTATAATATGAGGTTTTGTATCCATTCATGTCTCCCATGGGCCTCCTGTAAGTTGTAGCCTACATTGAATAAATATATAGTGGATATAAAAGTTTATTACATATTTCGGATCATATTTGAGTTTGTAACAAAGGTCGGTCGAGTCGAGCGTAGATTTTAAAATAAACTTTGATACCAAATCACATGGGATTTTGGTATACTTCGACTCAAAACATTAATAGTACATAGGCCCATGTAATCGGTGATGTTTAAACCAAATATTCAATATACATTTCATGTTTTGTTACTTCAAAATCTTTGTGAGTCGCCCAACATTTAATAGGTGAAAACAAATATAATCATAAACCAGGTAAAAAAAACGGGTAAACATGGAGAAAATTCAATACTATATATACTCCAAATGTAGCTGTGTAAAAGAATTACCGCAACTAGAATCACAAAACATGTAAATGTAATTTTAATTAACCCTCGGAAAACATCTAACCGGTTTATGCTAAAAACTAAAAATTAATTAAAAATGGAATATAAAAAATTCATGTAAATTGCTTTTTATTTTGTTCATAAAAAGGATAAAACAAAACTTTAGTATTACCTTAGTCTGGATAATAAGCTAATAAAAAAAAAAAAAAAAAAAAAAACGAATCATAGCTTCTAAGGTTCACAACACCTAAGAAATTAATCATCCAAACGATCACAATCCAACCCAGGAATCAAGTTTTGTTCCTGCTCTACTTATTACAAAACCATACAAGAAACTCTCACTTGGAATCTATCTAGAAAAGCAAATATAGATAAATTACCAACAGAACATACTAAGAACTCAGGATCAGATCATCGGGTTATACTCACATCTCAGCATGGCTCATACCCGGCCGTACACAGACCCGAGTTTCCCTCTTGTACAGGGTTTGAGTGGAACTGTTGAATCAGTGTTGAGACCATTGTATGTTCTTGATATCGATACCTTCTTTAACCATTTCATAAAGCGGACTCATTTCCCTCAACTTCTCAACTTGTTTGACCGTAAGCTCTATCGCTTTATCGATCTCTTCCTCCGTGGTAAACCTACCAATCCCAAATCTAATCGAAGTGTGAGCCATATCCTCATCCACACCTAAAGCTCTTAGCACATAAGAAGGCTCCAAACTCGCACTTGTGCAAGCACTTCCACTAGACACTGCAACTTCCTTCAAACCCATCAAAAGAGACTCTCCTTCAACATAAGCAAACGACAGATTCAGATTCCCTGCATAACGACTCTCCATAGAACCGTTCACCACAACCCCATCAAGCTTCTCTCTAACCCCATTGAGCAACCTCTCCTGCAACCTCTTAATCCACTTCTCATCATACTCCATCTCCTTCATCGCCAATTCACAAGCAACCCCAAAGCCAACAACTTGTTGCGTAGACAACGTGCCACTACGAAGTCCCCTCTCTTGACCTCCACCATTCATCAGTGGCTCGAGACGGATTCTCGGCCTCCTTCTCATATACAGAGCACCAACTCCTTTTGGTCCATAGATCTTATGACCACTCATTGACATCAAACTAATATTCCACTTCTCAACATCAACAGGTATCTTCCCTATAGCTTGAGCAGCATCAGTATGGAAAGGAACCTTATGCTCCTTGCAAATCCTACCTATCTCTTCCATAGGCTGGACCACACCAATCTCATTGTTCACAGCCATAACAGAAACTAGCCCTGTGTCCGGTCTAATAGCCTCTCTCAGCATCTCTACATCGACTAATCCATCAGTTTTCACAGGCAAGTAAGTTACCTCGAATCCTTCCTGCTGCAAATGCCTGCAAGAATCAAGGACGCACTTGTGCTCCGTCTGTGTGGTTATGACGTGTTTCTTCTTGTCCTTGTAAAAGTGCATCACCCCTTTCACCGCTGTATTATTCGCCTCCGTCGCGCCGGATAAGAATACGATCTCCTTCGGCGAAGCGCCGATCAGTTTCGCGACTTGGTTTCGTGCGACCTCGACAGCGTTCTCAGCTTCCCAGCCGTAAAGGTGCGTTCGCGAGTGAGGATTCCCGTAGTCATAGATTGAAGACGCATTGATCGCGTCGAATACCCTAGGATCAAGCGGAGTCGTCGATTGCATATCCAAATAAAGAGGCCTACCTGAAATTCGAACTCCTTTCATCACGATCCCCGATTCATCATTGTGGTAATCCACCGCCGTCGCGGTAGTAGTAGCAGCGGCGGCGGTAGACAAATGATGACGCCGGGAAACAGCGCCGTGTGGTTTCGTTAGGGTTCGACGGATGGTGGAATAGATAACCTTAGACGCCATTGATTCCTAGACCTCAGACTGAATTTTCCAATTGATTGATTGATTGATTCTCTTCTCTTTGATTGCTTCGGCGTTGATGAAGAAGAAGAAGAAGAAGAAGCTGAAGTTAAGAAAATATGCGAAAGGTTCTATGCTGAGGTGAAAATGATAGCGTCACTGGCGGTCTCGTGACAGATGCGACGTGGTCGTCTCTCAAACCCTAAATTGAACAATATGAGAGAAGTAGGCCTGTTAATATATATAATGGGCCTGATTTAACTGCCCAATACCATATTCCTTGGCGGAAGAGTTTTTATTATGTCAACAAAAATTTGTCATTCCAATTTTGTACTATAATAAGAAACTAAATTAATTAATTTAATAAATATATCTTCCGGTGAAATAAAAAAAAATGAAGATATATTTCATTTATATTGATGATGAGTTGATGACATTCATATACTTTGTGGATTAAGGTTTAATATTTAATATTTGAATTTGATTTTCTTTGTCAAACATTTGAAGTTGATTATAATTTCTTGATATATCATTCCATTCTATTTTTTTCTATCTGATTACATTCTTTTTTTGATATGAAACTATAAGATATACTAACTCTTTAAAAACTAGTGTTTACTGAAACAATAATAATTTAAAGACGGCATACGGTAAATTGATTGGTTTGAGTTTTCTTTTCCCAATTTAGGGTTTAGATTCATGTTTTTAAATGTCATTTAAACACGGTATATTGTACATTGATCGGTTTGAGTTCTTTCTTTTCATTTAGGGTTTAGATTCCCTTTTTATGAATGTCCGTAAAGGACGGCATATTGTACATCGATTGTTTGTGTTCCTTTTTTCTCGTTTAGGATTTAGATTCTCTTGTATGAATGTTAGTAAACACAACATATTATAGGTTTGAGTTCCTCTTACATTTTTGGTTATCGGGCAAATTAACCATTTTATAAACTGTAGAACACATAAAATTAATTGTTATTTTATTCTATATTATTTTGTATCATGCTTTCTGTATAGAACGGAACGTACTTTATTTAAATTTGCCAAATGAGAAATTGAATTAGTAAAGTAGAATAGCATGACGCTGATCAAAAACCAAATAGAATAGAACACTTTAATGATTAGATGGTATAGGAGAAAAAAATTTAAAAATTCACAAAATCTACATTGGACGTTTAATATACAAACTATTTTGGTTTTCAAAAAAATACACAGACTATTATCCGTTTTGTTTTTAATAGTCAAACTATTAACCACTATTTTTTTAATATTCAAACTATCAAATCTGTCTATTTTACCAAATTTATTTTATAGAAACCCAATTTTACCCTCTGTTTTCTAAATTTGATTTATTTTATTAAAAAAACAAATTTAATAATTAACAATAATGATTAGATAGTATAGACTTGACTAAGGAAAAAGGAGAAAAAAGCTTTAAAATACACAAATTCTACATAATTTGGACGTTTATAATACACAAACTATTTTGGTTCCCAAAAAAATACACAGACTATTATCCGTTTTGTTTTTAATACTCAAACTATTAATACTTTCTTTTTAATATTCAAACTATCAAATCTGTGTATTTTAACAAATTTATTTTATAGAAACCCAATTTTACCCTTTTCTGTTTTCTAAATTTGATTTATTTTATTTTAAAAAACAAATTTAATAATTAACAAAAAGAAAAAGAAAAACAATCGAAGCTGTTTCATCATCATCATCCTCTCCTCATCGCCCTTATTGGAATCCTCGCTAGCGCCTTCATCCTCGTCAGCTATTTGATATGCTCAAATTAATACCCTAAAAAGTACTAAAGCAGTATTGTAGTATAAATAGGGGTCGAACACAAGAACTCCAGAATTCACGCAATAGATTATGTAGATTCGAATTAAGCTAAACCAATAAATGTAAATGAAAGCAATGCGTAAATTAAATGTGTTGTAAGTCAATTGGAAGGAAGATAGGCTCAGGGTGTTTCTCAAGAATTCAATGAATGTAGATAAACTAACTAACATGATTCAGATTTAGCGCGGTTCTTGAACTCAAATCACTAAAGTACAGCTAACCAACTCTCGTTGCGAAAACTATCTAAGTCTAAATCCTAGAATTCCAAATCTCTTTGCGAATCCTAAAGTCTAAACCAGCTTTTAGTTCAAGTTTGATTTGTTCACAAAACAACTAAACCAAATCTCTTTGCGAATAGTTATTTTGTTCACTCTAAGTTATGTCAGGTAATTAATCGCACTCTCGTGCCTCACCAATTATCTTAAGATCTAAGTTCTAGGTGATCAGTCTAGAATTAGTTTTGAGAACAACCTAAGGCGAAAAACTAATTCAGATGGTGAATCCTAATTATTCAATTAACCTAACATTCATAAAAAACCCTTATGAGAACCCTGAACCTAATAAGAGAACTACTCAGACATGGTAATTGAAACAATAAACATGACTGAAATAATACTCAGATAAATAATAAAAAGTAGAGTAACAAGAGGGTTCGAAATCTTCTCTCGGACGAACAGAGTCTCAGACTTGTCTCCCTCAGAAAGCTCTCTCACCAAACTCAGAATCCAATCAAGTGTAATCAAAACGTTCCCACAAAAGTGGCTCAAAAACCTAATTAATAACCTAAAACACGTTTTGGGGCTTATTGCAATTATTAAAGTCTTCTGGGCAAATTTGCAATTCATCGACTCTTCATAAAAGTCGCGACTTCTGTCTTGCTGCAATGAGTATCGACCGATACTGAGACTCTAAATCGGGTACTCAGCTACACGAACTTCTGTTTTGCTCCAAAATGCTCCAAAAAGCTCCAATATCTCCAATTATGCTCCAAACGTGCTAAAACCTGTAAAAGACTCCAAAATAGCAGAAAGACTCTATAAAACGGACCTATATCATGGCTTAAAAGGGGTAAAAACCATGATATATAAACTCCCACAGACTTAGCCTTTGCTTGCCCTCAAGCAAATAGAAAACTAAACCAGAGAAAGAAGTTTGAAAACACGGAGACTCACCTGTTCATGAAACACTGCAATGACCCTTTTCCCAAGCACCCAAATGTTACCTAACCAGTTCCAAGTCTAACCACCATATACTTCTCCTTAGGTATTCGTAGCTTCCCCAGACTACACACATTATTTCGCAGCATCGTTCAATTAAACCCCTCATCGCCAGTTTCATCGCTGTGATTAATATCAAGAACCTTCTAGATTCTTTCCCATACAATATCATAACAAGAAACCACCCAATTTCACACTTTTTGTATCACTTTCTCTCCCCCAGACTTATTTCTTATCATATATATCTTTTTTTTTTTTTTTTTTCTCTTCTTTTTTTTTTTTTTAGATTCGCACATACACATCAAGGTATGATACGCGAGTATTGATGGTGTTTGCCACCGAATCCCCGATTCTTCCCTCTCAATGTATCAAAGGGTGTAGGCGAATAATGACATCATAGGAAAATCATAGCCTCGCTTCCAATCCTCTGTGTGATCATCCCTCACCAAGTAGAATAATGGGATCGCTGGAAACATTCCTAACCCTCTACTCAGAAGAAAATCATTTCATCTTTTATGCTCTTATTTATTAACTTATAATAGGGGAGATAGATACTATTACTTTTAAACACATGAGTGTCAGATATTAATGAGGAATCAAGTTCTGTGAATACTAACCACATCGATGAAGTGCAAAAATTTGGCTCAAGCTTTAAAAGAATTCTGCTGGAAACATGTGTGTCTTCTAGTTAACTGGTCAGCCTTTGGATTTTTCATTAGTCGTTCTGTAGCTGATTCTGTAACAGTGGACACTCAGAAGCAAAATCAAAACAGCAGATTCAAGAACACGATCATAATCTCCAACAAAATTTTGGCTCAATAAAACAAATTTGACACAAAAAACGACTGGCTCTAAGAAAAACAAACACAATGTCAGCGACTACCTCCCCCAGACTTAAACAACACTGTCCCCAGTGTTATCAAGCCTGAGTTTGATGAAAGAAATCAAATGGACCCAGTGGAATGTGAACATCGAAGAGGTTACCCGAGATGGTGATGAGTGTCGACCGACACTAGACTGGTATGGATCGATACCACTGGTTGGTCGACAGAATTCCTCTTGACAGCGACAATTGTGCCCAAAAGTTGTGTTAAACGATCCAAATGTGTTATGGTTAGCACTGTTAGATCCCTCAAACACAAGTTAAAAGCAACAAAAGATCATAAAAGCATATGTTCCACAAAGTACTAAATGATAAAATGCTGACATAACGACTCAAAATAACAAAAGTCCAAACGAAAAGAAACATAAAAGGGAAAAGAAAAACAAACGTGAAACCAGATAGATAGAGGACTAATCCTCCTCAGTGGCGTCAGAGTCATCGCCAGCAGTGCCAGATGGGCCAGCCTGATGTGGTGAGCGTGGTGAAATGGGACTCTGAGACGCCATACAGCTGCATCGAGACATAGCACTCCAAATGGTCTGAAGACTCCCGACAACGTAGCGCTGGAACGGGTCCATCTCCACCGCAGGTGACGTAGGAAGAGTAGGTGTATGAGCAGGTGTGTGTCTCGCTCGTGGTTGACCCCCAACAGGGCCATATGCAGGCGGACGGGCTCTAGTAGCGGAGCCTCAATGTCGAGTGACCGGTGCAGGCTCCATATCAGCAGTGTCAGGCGCGAAGAGTAGCTGAGCAGGATCACCGCCAATGTCTATCAGATCTGTGTTGGGGAGCTGAACCAGATAGTCCCCAACAGAAGTGCTGAAAACCCAACGCCCATCAGGCTTCAGCCAGCGCAGGTGCTCCAGGTGCGCCAAGTCCAAAAGCTCTCGGGATGTCAAGATCGAGCAACTGGCGGTGCTGATCCCAAGGTGCATAAAAATGGGAGTGAGGAGACTGCCCACCGTCTCAGTCTTCTGGCGACCTGCAGTCCTAGAAGACTTGCCGCGTCCGGTAAAAGGCTTCACCTTCAGCGACTCCAAGTGGTGCGCAAAAACAGCACCTAAGTTGACCGCAAGGTCCATCTCAGGCCACTCGTACGCCTCATCATCAATGATGTCCCCGATCCCAATGGACAACACAACCAGACAGTTACCCTCATCTTGTTAGGCTTCATCTTGCACAACAAGGTGTTGCTCAAGATTCTAACCAGACAGCGCATGACAGGATGGCGCACATCCATTTGTGTGGTGGTCTTGCTGTCGTAGACCCCGTGCCCGAAATGAAACCAGAATGCCTCAATATCCAAGAACTTGCGTGGAAGCTCACACCTCGAGAAATCTCTGTTAAAACCATATATGTCGCAAAGCCCCTGAAAAGAAATCTTGTAGCTCACACCGCGAATCAGAAACGTCAGCACACCCTGCTGTGCTGTCACTGGAGTCTCACCAGTGTAGTAGACGCAGACAGACGCGAGGAACTAGCGGACTAAGTCGGGGTATAAGTCATATTGCTACGTAGGCATCGTCCCCGGTCCGATCTTCCGGATCAAACCATCAAGCTTTCTGTCGAAACCCAGATGTCTCATAGTGTGCGTGTCCACAAATCGAGTGGGGCGCACATCAACCTCCTGCCAGGCATTGTAGAAGATGGAGTCATAATCGTCCCACTCCTCTGAAATAGGCATGTGCGTGCAAGCCCGTCTCTCTGTAATATTCTTATCGGGGCCCTCGTAATCATCTCTCAAGCGTATCATGGCCTTCTCGCGGATCTTAGGCCAAGGAAACCGAACCGATGTGGGAGGAGGCAATGGTGATGAAGGCGCAGGTACCTCTGGTGGTGCGTCTCGTAAGTGTCTACCGAAAACAACTGTGAAGTCTGTAGAGTTTGCGGTCCGAACCTTGTAGCGGTTCCCGGTGAGACAAGCGATAACCGTTCCCACTGTCCAAACCCTGTCATCTTTGAACTCGACGCGAGCGTGCAGCATGTATTCTTTCTCAGGTGGGTGGGAGCTGGATGCATCATCGGTACGTGGCTTCTTCCTAGGTGCCATCTGCATCAACAACAAACACGAAACACAACATAAATCCAACATCTCTCTCAAACAAAGCAATCTCGGCCAAGTAAAAGTTTTAGCATCGACCGATACTGTGTTAGTATCGATCAATACTAAGACATGTATCGAGCAGTCACGAAGAACACAAATCCAAAAATTCCAAAATTGCAAACCAAGCATAATGAAACGTAAGGCAAGGTTCGACTAGGCCTAGAACACACTAATCAAGTGATAATCATCCAACAAAACTAGTTCTAAGAGCCTAAAAGTCGAAAATCTAAACTTGGTGCATGGATTGAAAAGGTGAAAATTCGTGTTACATACCTAGTAGATCGTGAGAATGAATGAGAGAATGGTATAGAGCACAAAAAATCGAATAGAATAGACACCAAAATCACTCAAAAGCGTTGAGAAACGAAGAATTGGTGATTTTTGGTGAAAAAGATCGTGTGTCGGTCGATGGAAGTTGTGAGGCAAAAGAGACAAACCCGTAGGGTTTATAAGGAAACTTACCTGGGCGGCGGGTATCGACCGATACTAGATAGTGTCGATCGATACTCGTAGCAATTTGGTACTTCTCTGGCGAATGGAGGGTGTCAATAGACACTAGGAGGTGTCGATCGATACAGCTCGTCCGAATCTGTTTCACGTGACACATTAAAACACAAAACTAAAAATAAAAAGAAAGGAAAAATATATGTACAGACTCACCAGTGGGTTGCCTCCCACCAAGCGCTTGTTTAACGTCATTAGCTTGACTGTACCGCCTTTCAGGCAGCGGGTGAATCATCCAGAGGCATCATGTGTCCATCTGGAATCTCAGTTCTCCGTATGTAGTGTTTCACCCTTTGTCCATTGACAGCGAACTCCTCGCCGGAGGGATTACGCAGGACAAGTGCACCATGTGGTCTAACCTCCTTGACAATGAAGAGACATGACCAACGAGAACGCAATTTACCAGGAAACAAATGCAAACGAGAGTTATACAGAAGTACCTGATCATTGGGTTCGAAAATTCGGTTGAGGATTTTCCTGTCGTGGTACGCCTTAGTGCTCTCATTGTACAGCCTCGAGTTCTCATAGGCATGATGCTTAATCTCATCCAGCTCGTTCAGCTGGATCAATCGCTTCTCAGCAGCAGGTTTGATGTCAAAATTCAGCAACTTAGTAACTCATGCTGCCTTATGCTCGATCTCCACAGGAAGGTGACATGCTTTCCCATACAGCAAATGAAAAGGTGTAGTGCCCAATGGTGTCTTATAAGCAGTCATTTAAGCCCACAGCGCATCGTCCAACTTCGTAGACCAATCCTTCCTAGAAGTTCCCACTATCTTCTCTAGAATCTCCTTGATTTGCCTGTTGGAGACCTCGACTTTCCCACTGGTCTGGGGGTGATAAGGAGTAGCCACACGATGATTCACACCATGCTTCCTCAGTAACTTCTCGAAAACCTTGTTGATGAAATGACTGCCACCATCACTTATAACAATACGAGGCACTCCAAATCGTGGAAAGATGATGTCTTAAACAGCTTGAGAACCACCGAAGAGTCGTTGGTTGGACTAGCAATTGCCTCCACCCACTTAGAGACATAATCCACTATAACTAGAATGTACCGGTTCTTGTATGACGAAAGTAAAGGTCCCATAAAATCGATACCCCAACAATCAAAAATCTCAACCTCAAGGATGAAATTTTGTGGCATCTCATGTCTCTTACTGATCTTCCCTCTCATCTGACACACATCACACTGCGAGATAACGGTATGAGCATCTTTAAACATATTAGGCCACCAGAAGCCTGCTTGAAGAACCTTGGACACCGTCTTGAAAGTAGCAAACTGTCCAGCATACTCAGAACCATGACAGTGAAATAAAACCTCAGGTACCTCCGATTCAGCAATGCATCTCCTGTAGATACCATCAGAACAATGTTTATACAGGTAAGGCTCATCCCAAAAGTATCGCCTTATATCTCGCAGAAATTTCTTCTTGGCATAATTCTTTAGGTGCTTTGGCTCTGTATCTGCAGCGAGGAAGTTGACAATATCAGCATACCATGGTAGATCAGAATCAGCTGCAGCAACAAGATACTCCTCAGGAGCACCAAGGTATTCCACGGTCAAAACAGGTTCAGAAGCCGACGGGTATCGACCGACACCAGGAGAGAGTGTCGATCGATACCAAAACCTGCAATTCGTGGGAATTGCTGATTTTCGGTGAAGTCACTTTGGAAACCAGTTTCCAAGTAGTAAATGGACTCCTCAGGTAATTGATCATCAATAAGTACATATGTATCGAGCTTCAACCTCGAAAGATGATCAGCAACCCCATTCTCTACACCTCTCTTGTCATTTATCTCAATATCAAACCCTTGGAGCAAAAGAACACAACGACAAAGACGAGGTTTGAGATCCTTGTTCTGCATCAAATACTTGAGAGCAGCATGATATGTGTGAACGATCACTTTGCTCCCAATCAAATAAGGGCGAAATTTATCGAAAGAGAAAACGACCGCAAGTAATTCCTTCTCTGTGGTGTTGTAGTTCCTCTGAGCATCGTCCAATGTTTTGCTGGCGTAGTGGATGACATGCAGCTTCTTATCCTTCCTCTGACCCAGAACAGAACCGACAGTAAAATCGCTGGCGTCGCACATAATCTCGAAAGGCAAAGTCCAATCTGGAGGTTGCACAATAGGAGCACTCACTAATGGCTTCTTAATCTCCACAAAGGCCGCAAGACACTCTGGTGTGAAATCAAATTGTGTCTCCTTGCATAATAGGGCGGTGAGTGGGCGGATTACCTTGGAGAAATCATTAATAAATCTCCTGTAAAACCCAGCATGACCCAGAAAACTCCTAATATCTTTCACAGAAGTCAGTGGTGGCAGACCTGTCATAACCTGAATCTTAGCCTTATCAACCTCGATCCCAGCTTTTGAAACCTTGTGCCCCAGAACGATGCCATCCTGAACCATAAAGTGACACTTTTCCCAAATAAGGACCAAGTGTTTCTCGTCACACCTCTGTAGCACCTTGCACAAGTTAGCCAAACAGTCCTTGAAAGATGATCCATATACTGAAAAATCATCAATGAACACCTCCATAAAGTCCTCAATCATGTCTGTGAAGATAGACATCATGCATCTCTGAAAAGTAGATGGAGCATTACATAATCCAAAAGGCATTCTCTTGTATGCGAATGTGTCATAAGGACATGTAAAAGTCGTCTTCCCCTGATCATCTGGATGAATCGGAATCTGGAAAAAGCCTGAATACCCATCGAG
The DNA here is from genome assembly GCA_002933915.1 of Eutrema heterophyllum. Classification (NCBI taxonomy): domain Eukaryota; kingdom Viridiplantae; phylum Streptophyta; class Magnoliopsida; order Brassicales; family Brassicaceae; genus Eutrema; species Eutrema heterophyllum. The sequence goes on from PKMM01019312.1 coordinate 616,444, forward strand.
AAAACAGTAGTAGGGATGACTAGCCAACCTCTCTAACATCTGGTCGCATTCAACTTCCTGTAGTCAATACACATTCGATGCCCAATGATAGTCCTAGTAGGAATCAACTCATCCTTCTCATTCTTCACCACAGTTATCCCTCCTTTCTTAGGAACAACGTGCACTGGACTAACCCAAGAACTGTCTGAGATGGCGTAGATAACCCATGCATCCAAGAGCTTCATAACCTCCTTCTTAACCACTTCTTTCAGATTTGGATTCAGCTTTCTCTGATGCTCAATTGTAGCCTTTGACTCGTCCTCAAGATGAATCATATGCATGCACAGATCCGGTGATATACATGAAATGTCATCAAGAGAATAGCCAAGAGTTTTGCGATACATACGCAGCTTGCTCAGCAGTAAGGCAACCTCTGCGTTGTTCAAAGAAACATTAATAATCACAGGGTATGTGGAATTAGGACCAAGAAAAACATACCTCAGATTGGCTGGAAGTGGCTTGAGTTCCACCTTAGGAGCTTTCTCCTCACTCCAATCTCCAAGCTTAGCAGTTTGCTTGGAGCATTCGCCCAATTCCCTGTCTGGCTGCTAGGGTGTCGACCGATACTAAGGGAGTATCGATCGACACTGATGGTGCAGTGTCGAGCATCTTCGAGTAACCAGCAGTGTCTTCACTCAATAACACCTCAGATTCAGCTGAACAAATCAGTGCCCTCTCCAACGGATCCTCATGATGCATCCCCAAGAAGTACTCTTCAGCAATATCCGTGAAAGTATCTACGAAGAAAGTCTTCCCATCGATAGTCGGTCTCTTCATCATCTTATCCATGTTAAAGGTCATGACCAAATCACCTATGTTAAGGGCTATCTTCCCATTCATGTAATCAATCAATGCACCAGTTGTGGCAAGGAATGGTCTACCCAGGATAAGGGGGTCTCTGGGCTCAGCATAGTACTCCAAGACAATGAAATCAGTTGGGATCAAGCAATTCCCGATCTTAATAGGAACATCTTCGAGTAGCCCCTCTGGAAGTCACACTGAGCGATCAGCAAGTATCAAAGATATTCTGGTGGGCGTGAAATCTGTCATACCCATCCTCTTGGCAGCTGAATACAGCATGAGGTTCACACTTGAGCCAATATCACATAGAGAACGCTCGAACCTTTCGGTGAATATCGTACAGTCCAACACAAAGCTCCCTGGATCCAAAAGTTTCTTAGGAATTATGTTGGTTAAGATTGCATTGCATTCATGAGTAAGCATCACACATCCTTCTTCAAGGTTCACGTTGCTAGACACCATCTTCTTGACATATCTTCTGAAAGCTGGGGAAGTCTTAATAGCATCGAGGAAAGGAAGTTCGACAATCAGATTGTCCAATATCTGCTTGCATCTAGAGTCTTCCACCTCCTTCTTAGTCTTCCCAACAGCTCTAGGATAAGGTATCCTCGGTATATAGACTCGTTCTGGAACTACCTTAGGCACTACATTCGAAGTCTCATGTGTCTTCTCCGCAGTAGTCTCAGTATCGACCGATGCTTGAGGGGTGTCGATCGACACTGGGGTTTTGGAGTTGTCCCGTTGCAAGATTTTAACTGGTGTCGATCGACACTGGGGTGTATCGATCGATACCCTGGGGATTTCAGAATCCTCATCGTCGAGATCTACGAAAAGTAATGCATCTTTCACTCCTGTATTCACCTCTTTTCCACTCCTCAGAGTGATTGCATTGATGTGCTCCCTCCTTGGGTTCTCTCCTCTACCTGGAAGAACACCCTCTTGCCTTTTCACAGCTTTTGAAGTTTGAGCAACCTGAATTTCCAACTTCTTTTGACTCATACTGAGCGCTTCGATCCTTCCATTCAAGGTTGTGTAAAGATCATCCAACTTCCCATTGAAGCTCACCGTCATCTTATCCTGCCCTTGAACCAGCTGTTCAAGCATAGCCTCGATCTTGCTCTCAGAATTCTTAGCAGGTACTTGCTGATAAGATGAATTCCCATAGTTCCTTGTGTAACCACTGCTCTGAAAAGGTTTCTGGTTAAACTGATTCGATCCAGAACCACCTTGATTACCCTCAGATTTGAATCCTCCTTGCTGAAAGTTGTTGTTGAAATTTCGGTTGTTGTATTGATTCCTCTGACCTTGAAAGCCAGAGCCACCAATGTAGTTAACATCCTCTACCTCATCCTCATTGAAAACCTCGACATCATCAGCAAAGTGAACAGCCTTCTGCTGCTTGCCCATCAACAAATTATGCACCGAATCCAGCTTCGCATGCACCTCAGCAATCTGTGAACCTTCCATACCACCAGCCAGCTTCTTACGCTCCATGTCAGCACTCTTTGTGCTATTGCTAGACGCAAAATTCTCAATCAGCTGGTAAGCATCATCAGGATATTTGGTAAAGAAATTACCATTGCTCGCAGAGTCCAGCGCCATCTGATACCTCCAGTCAATCCCTCTGAAAAAGAAACTCAGCAACTGAACCATAGTGTACCCATGATGTGGACAATCCCTCTGATACGATCTGAATCTCCCCCAAGCAGCCTTGAAAGCCTCAGTCATTCCCTGAGAAAACTGGGAAATCTTATTCCTAAACTCTTCTGATCTCGCATCGTCATAGAAGTTATTCAGGAAAGCAGTCTTAGTCTCATCCCATGTAGTCAATGACCCAGCTGGTAGTTGCTTGAGCCAATAAGAAGCATCCCCACCAAGAGAGTATGGGAAAAGCTTACAGAACAGATAGTCGTAGGACACTCCATTGCATTTGATGCTAGATACCAAATCCTCGAACTTCTCGATATGATCCATGGGGTGTTCATTAGAGAGACCATGAAAAGTGTGCTGACCTACAATAGTGTAGTATGCAGGCTTCAGCTCGAAATCATTCCTCTGAAAGGTAGGAGGACGAATCGCTGATCGATTTGCGTAGAACTGATCAGGTCTGTTGCATTCACCAATTGTTCTACCATGCTCAACCGCAGCGTTCTCAGCATTTACAACAGCTGGAGGGGCAATAACGTTCCCATCTCCATCAAGTCTTTACCCTCTCTCATTGCACAATTGACCCTCTCGGTCTCTGAAAGTACCAGCCTCATCCTGAATCAAAACCATTGGGTTGTTGTTCAGCTTTGCTGGCTTCTTCGCTTTTCTGAGTGTGCGTTCCAAATGTGCTAGCTGCTCGTTTGACAGATCAACTAGTTGAGTGTTCTTGTTTCTTCTGGTTTCTCGAGTACGCATACACCTGAAACACGAAAGATCAAGAACGTAAGTAACCGGAAAAAAAAACGCGACGAGTGTCGACCGATACCACTAGGGTGTCGATCGATACTCGACGATTTAGTCGAAATTCTTCACTAAAATCTAATGGCGAAATTGAGTCCCCGGCAACGGCGCCAAATTTGATATGCTCAAATTAATACCCTAAAAAGTACTAAAGCAGTGTTGTAGTATAAATAGGGGTCGAACACAAGAATTCCATAATTCACGCAATAGATTATGTAGATTCGAATTAAGCTAAACCAACATATGTAAATGAAAGCAATGCGTAAATTAAATGTGTTGTAAGTCAATTGGAAGGAAGATAGGCTCAGAGTGTTTTTCTGGAATTCAATGAATGTAGATAAACTAACTAATATGATTCAGATTTAGCGCGGTTCTTGAACTCAAATCACTAAAGTATAGCTAACCAACTCTCGTTGCGAAAACTATCTAAGTCTAAATCCTAGAATTCCAAATCTCTTTGCGAATCCTAAAGTCTAAACCAGCTTTTAGTTCAAGTTTGATTTGTTCACAAAACAACTAAACCAAATCTCTTTGCGAATAGTTCTTTTGATCACTCTAGGTTCTGTGAGGTAATTAATCGCACTCTCGTGCCTAACCAATTATCCTAAGATCTAAGTTCTAGGTGATCAGTCTAGAATTATATTTGAGAACAACCTAAGGCGAAGAACTAATTCAGATGGTGAATCCTAATTATTCAATTAACCTAACATTCAGAGAAAACCCTTATGAGAACCCTGAACCTAACAAGAGAACTACTCAGACATGGTAATTGAAACAATAAACATGACTGAAATAATACTCAGATAAATAATAAAAAGTAGAGTAACAAGAGGGTTCGAAATCTTCTCTCGGACGAACAGAGTCTCAGACTTGTCTCCCTCAGAAAGCTCTCTCACCAAACTCAGAATCCAATCAAGTGTAATCAAAACGTTCCCACAAAAGTGGCTCAAAAACCTAATTAATAACCTAAAACACGTTTTGGGGCTTATTGCAATTATTAAAGTCTTCTGGGCAAATTTGCAATTTTTCGACTCTTCATAAAAGTCGCGACTTCTGTCTTGCTGCAATGAGTATCGACCGATACTAGGCATTATCGATCGATACTGAGACTCTAAATCGGGTACTCAGCTACACGAACTTCTGTTTTGCTCCAAAATGCTCCAAAAAGCTATAATATCTCCAATTATGCTCTGAACGTGCTAAAACCTGTAAAAGACTCCAAAATAGTAGAAAGACTCTATAAAACGGACATATATCATGGTTTAAAAGGGATAAAAACCATGATATATCACTATTACACACTAATCTCCAAGTATTGCCACCGCCGTAGCCAAGGCTCCTCCTCCACCTCCCGAGCTATGAACCGAGATCCCGAAATCTCTTCATCCGCCAACGATCCATGGCAGGGGACAATCGGAGCTCCGAATCCGAATGCGGCGGATGGGGATGGACTCGATGAATCCTTGATCAAATCGATTACGGTTTACAAGTACAGAAAGGGCGATGAATTTGTGGAATCGTCGGATTGCTCTATTTGTTTGAGCGAATTTCAAGAAGATGAGAGTTTGAGATTGCTATCCAAATGCAACCACGCCTTTCACGTCCCTTGTATTGATACTTGGTTGAAATTATGGATGTCAATCGGGCTGGTCCGGCCCAAAATCCGTAAAGCCCGCATATATTTGAATCTGGTCCGGCTCGGCCCGAAACCTGGACAAGGTTCTAGAGTTTTTTGGATTTTTCGGTTTTTTTTTACAAACACAAAAATTCACAATTTTCAAATGAAAATAATTAAAACAAAATATTTATCAAAATAAATCTAAATTGAAATGTATTATATCAAATCCAATTAATTTTAAAATTAAAAGTTTGACAAAAAGACAAATAAAATTCAAATAAATTGTATTACCAAATAAAACATAAAATCAAAACACTTCAAATCTAGATAGTAGAGTTTAGATTAGAATCTTCTTCGTTGTTTTCTAAATCTTCATCACCATCAAGAACTACATATAAAAAAATAAAAAAATAATATTAAACTTTGATACGTATAAATCATATAAAAATGTCATTGAAAATTTATAGATAATAATTTTAAAAATATAGATGAATGATAATGGTACATGATCACGAAATGTATAGAAAATATATCAAATTATTAGAAAGATAAATGTTTAAATAAAATTTCTAACTAAATAAAATGTAAAATTCCAAATTTTTTGGGCTAGTCCGAATCCGGTCGGAATAAGCTCGAAAAACACACTAATCCGAATGGGTTTAGCCCGAAATGCCCGGTTTTTTTTTAGGCTTATATTTCTAGGTCCGAGCCCGCTTTTTTTCACGGTCGGCCGTCGGACTTTGGTCCTGATTGACACCCCTAGATGAAATCTCACTCTAACTGTCCTCTCTGCCGCGCCTTCATAGCCGGAATTAACGCCACTACCACCGTCGAGGTTGTTGCGTTATCCAACCAACCGATCTCCGTTAACCAAATCGCTACGGAATCCGCGGGGATCGACTCGATTTCGACCGATCACTATCGCCAGACTGGAGATTCCGTCGTCGTTAACTTAGATCTGGAAACCAGATCTCGGAATGAGACGGTTAATTACGCTAACGGCGGATCGACGCCGAAACCACCGGAACTGCGTGGGTTAAGAGACGGAGAAGATCAAGTGAATCGGAGATCGGCGTCGCTAAACTCAGGCGGCGTGGTCTTGATCGCCGATATACTCCGGGAGATTGAAAACGATCAGGGAGGGGAAGAATCATCGGGTGTAGGAACGTCTCGGCGTGTAGAAGATGGGGAAGGAGAGAAGTCGGTGCAGCGATTTTGTTAATGCTGAAATTTGAGATCAATCTGCTTATGGAGCTGATTCAGAGGTGTAAAGTGACGGTGAAATCTGGCTCCGCTGGTTCCTCCGATTGTGTTGGCGAGGATGATGATGATGATGATGAAATCTGATTATTTTATTTATTGTGTTGGCTAAGATGATGATGATGAAACAGCTTCGATTGTTTTTTTATTTTTTTATTTTGTTAATTATTAAATTTGTTTTTTAAATAAAATAAATCAAATTTAGAAACAGAAGAGGATAAAATTGGGTTTCTATCAAATAATTTTGGTCAAATATACAGATTTGATAGTTTGAATATTAAAAAAAGAATGATTAATAGTTTGAGTATTAAAAACAAAATGGATAATAGTCTATGTATTTATTTGAAAACCAAAATAGTTGGTGTATTAAAAGTCTAAACGTATTTTTAAGTTTTTTTCCCAAGGAAAAACTTACTACCTATTCTATCGTTGCATGACGTCATCAAGACATTGATTTATACTAGGGCTGGGTATTCGGGTTCGGGTCGGGTCTTTCGGGTATCGGGTCTTTCGGGTATAGGGTTGAAGGACCCATTCGGGTATTTATAAAATCCAGTTCGGGTTCGGTTCGGGTATTTTCGGGTTCGGGTCGGTTTTTTATATGTGTAGAGGAACCGGTCCATACCCGAAATCCCTTTGGGTTCGGGTCGGGTCTTAAAATACCCAAAAAGTTTAACATGTTTTACATGAATGTAGTCTAACACCGGAAAATGTAACTTGGAAAATTTTAAATCAACAACATCCAAATGCAAAGTTAATAAGGAAATATCATGTTTAAACATCAAAATGAAAGATTCAAGTTTAAACATAAGAGCTTCTAAAACCAATATGATTCACTCTATTTCTTCTTGCTGTGAACGTGGACATCTAAAATCTGAAAAGAATAAGTAGAATCAATAGTGTTAGTCATTAGAAAATCAGAAATGGAATAAAAAAGAACTATAGAGCATTGTCTTATTACCTCTCTCAAGTTTATCTAGCATTTCAACTTCAGATAGAATCTGAGCATTTGTAACCAAACCTCTTTCATTGGCTCGTATATCAGACAAGAGCCACTGCTCAGTACACATCAAAACCTTGATCATGTAGTGGGTTAGGCAACTCCTATACGGATCCAATAATCTGCCACTAGTGCTAAAAGCACTCTCCGATGCAACTGAAGATACCTGCATTGCGAGAACATCTCTAGAAATCGTTGATAGAACTGGATACTTTCCACTGTTTAGCTTTCACCAATCAAGAACATCATACTCTATTCCAGGCAGCAACTTAGGGGTATCAAGTTGATCAGTCAAGTATTTTCCCAATTCATCCCTTGTATATTTGGCTCCTATCTCCTCAATTAACTCATTCCAAACAGATTATATCCTTTCATACTGAAAAATATCATTAACCATATCCATTCTTTCAACTATATGGTCTTGTACACTTGAAGATGATGGCTGAGAAGACTGAGATGACTGCACATTGCTTGTTCCTTTATTGGCACGACTGCTGTATTCGTTGAAGAGAGATAGCAGGACAACCATAACTGAATCATACAACTCTTTTGCGTCTCTACTATCTTTCTCATATAGTTTTTCAAAACACATCTCAGCAAACGCCATCTTCTTCCTAGGATCAAAGACTGCTGCTATAATCAACATCTTGTTGATATGCTTCATGCCATCCCAATACTTATTAAACTTAAGCAACATTTCTTTTGCTTTTGTCTTTAAATCTGGTTCAGTTCTATTACTCAAAGAGACCATATACTTCTCTATTGTGACTATCTCTCCATAGCACTTGTAAGCATTTACTGAATTAGAAGCAGATACAACTAACGTACTGTTGTAGAAGATGTGCAAAAAACTCACTAACCTTTCCACTTCATCCCAGTCACTACTCATCGGAGGTCCTACCCTATTTTTACCATCAAATTGTTCTTTAAAGTAGTCATTGTAAAGTTTGTCCTCTGATTCCATCTTATCAAAGACAACCCTAAACTCCATAGCTCTGGTTAACATCAGGTATGTAGAATTCCACCTGGTCTTCACATCCAATGGCAAACTGCCCTTTCTCACCCTTCCTGATTCAACTTTAAACTCAAAAGACTGCAACCTAGGTGTTGATGACCTAACATACGTAACAGCAGCAACATTATCACCTATTTTAGTCAGACCATCTTGCACAATTAAATTGATGATGTGCCCACTGCATCTCATATGCATATATTCACCTTTTAACACAAAAGCCTCATAACTCTTTGAACTAAACTCTCTCTGAAAATTCCTAAGTGCAGATGTATTGGCAGTAGCATTGTCAACAGTGATACAAAAGATCTTTTCTATACCCCAATCTTCTAAGCAATCTAGGAGAGTTTTAGCAATGGTCTGACCTTTATGATCTTGAACTACTTGAAGCCAATAATGAGCTTCCTCAACTTCCAATCAGCATTGATAAAATGAGTTGTGACCACCATATAGCTTGCACCTATTGAAAATCAAAATTACAAAATTTACATAAATTTACAAAATCAAAACCAGAATCATATACGAGATATACACTATAAGACAACAAATGTACATAAATAAGAAACATAACCTGTTGGTTGTGCAACCCATATGTCAGTTGTAAGAGATACACGCTGGTTCTTAATAGAAATGAACTCCTTCAAAGCTTTTTTCTTTCTCACATACATCTCAACTATATCCCTCACTGCTGTTCTTCTTGAATGTGGCTGGTACAGATTAACTATGTCACAAAAGTGTCTCCAAGCTGGACTTTCAATGAATGAAAGTGGCAGTTCGGCTAAAACAATCAGCTCATTGCATGCTTCTCTAAAGACTTTCTCTGAAACTTTTGCAGACTGAAGATTTCCACCTTTATTGATGACTACTTGAGAATTATCTCGACCAGCAAGCTATGCCTGGTACTGTTTACAGCTTGTTAAATGCTTGTTGAGGTTCGATGTCCCTGACTTGGTTGGACATGCAAAGCTTTTCTTACAGTAGTTGCATAAACACCTGTCTTGTTCTTCTTTTGTCCTAGTGAAATGCTCCCATGCATTTTCCCTTGTGGCTTGTGTCCTATGTGTCTTATTTGGCTTCGAAGTAGCTGCACTTGCACCTGAAGCATCCTTCCTTTTTCTTTTAGTCCCAGGAGTTGCTAATTCCTCAACAATGTCTTCCATATCTGCTTTACTATCTACCTCAATGTTCTTTTGTTCTTCGAATGGTGAAGAGCCCATCTGCAAGTAAACAGAAAGAGACAGAGAAAATTAGACTAACAAGAAACAAAATATGCAGAGATTAAGTGAGACAAAGCGCCAATAGAGCAATTCTATAACAAAAACAGTTGAAACAAAGCTTGCATATAATGTACACATAAGCTAAGTGATAACAAATATAAGTGAAGTTACATAAACATATTACATTTCACTGATCTTGACGAGCTAGCAAACTCATAAACATTAGCTAAATCCAATTGTAATATGGCCAAAGAACATAATCATGCGAAATTGAAAACTGAGAACACAGAAGAGAAACATGTGACATACATAAGATACATAATCTACAGAAGCTAGGTTAAGAATCATGTGAAATTGAAAAGCAAAACGATTAATAGTCATTCAAAATTTCTAATTAAAGGTTGAAGCAGATTCCAAATTTCGTGAAATTGAGAAATAAGAAAACAACATGAGACTGATTTCTGGAAATCTCAGAAGGAGGAGAAGAAAGAAGGAGTCGATTCGAGGTCTCCACCTTGATTTCTTCTAAGACTTCTATTAAACATATGTATTTAGGGTTTCACACCTAGTTTCGCTTTTGGGGATATCGAAGAAGAAGGTAAACCGGCTAAGACAAGTGACTGTATGAATTTAATACACATGTATGTAAGTGTTCGGTTACTTCGGTTCTTTTCGGGTCTCGGGTATTAACCGACCCGAACCGATACACAAAACTACTTAACCACCAGACCCATTCGGGTATTTTAAGAGAACCGAACCCGATCCGAACCGGGTTTTGGTCAGCCCTAATTTATACTACACGCGCAAAACGAAGGTAATTTTGGTCAACGCAACAATGAAATGGTCATCTGCTATATTTTGAAAAATAACTGGCTATATTCTTCATTTTCGGTGCCATTTTGGTTATACAGCAAATTACCCCACTTTTTAATATATTACTTATTTAAAAAGACTTGTATTTTGTTTCTTTTTTTCTTTTCAATCTGATATAAAATTGTCCTTTGCCGATCTAGATTAAGGACTGTATATATAATTCGTATTCTTATGAATATACTAAATCCTAAGTTAATTCAATGGATATAACTCTAATTTATCTATATATAAAGGATTGTTTTCTCTGTTATGGTGATAACACATCATCATATTTTAATATTAAATTTTACTTATTTAATATTTGATTTACATATTAAATATATCTTTATTTTAAAAATTAAATTTTATATAAAGGATTGTTTTCTCTGTTATGGTGATAACACATCACTTTATTTTTATATTAAAATTTAAAAAATTAATATTTGATTTACATATTAAATATATCTTTAGTATGATTATTTTGAATTATGAAAGAATTTGAAATGTCATTTCTCATATTCAATATCATAAAGCTGAAAAAATTAACATAATTTATTGAAAGAATAATAAATTTAATTATTTTGGTTATACTAATATATTCCACAGTCCACACTTTATTATAGTTTCAAGGTTAAAGTTTCATATCGATGAATATTGATCCAAACTAATAGTATACAAAATATATATGTTGGTTATCAATTTATTATGTCACAAATATATAACGATTATTTTCCTTTTATAAAAAAAGAATATTTAATAAATAAAATTAAAATCATTATGGTTTAATAATGTAATATTATAGTAACCTTTGTTAAATATATAATAAATTTAATTATGAAAATTTTAAAAAAAATTAAATAAAAACGTAAAATACTTCCTCCGTTTCACAAAAAATGTTAATTTAAAATTTTATTTTTGTTTTATAAAGAGTGTTGTTTTGTATTTCTAATGCAAAAATTTAAATAAAAATCAAATTTTAGCCCTTTTGTTTTAGTGTATTAATAAGGGGTAAAATAAATTTTTTAATAGTTCTCTTAATATGTGTGAAAAACCGTAAAATGATATTTTTTGTGAAACAGATGGAGTAATAAAAATGAAATGGTCAGCAATCATGCTTTGAAAAAAGAATTAATAACATATATTTTTAAATATAGATAAAATATGAAAGTTCCGATCAAACATAAATATTTTTAAATTTTAATTATGATTTAAAAACATAATTTTTTAATATTTAAAAAACATCAAAGTACAAAACGTAAAATAATAAAAATGAAATGGTCAGCAATCATGCTTTGAAAAAAGAATCAATAACATATATTTTTAAATATAGATGAATAGGTTAGTTCCAAATAAACTTGATTATTTTTCAATAATAACCGTACATAATTAAGTGATTGTCAATCACTTTACATCATTTTAATGGAGATGAAAAGAATTGAAAAAGTTAGTTGAGTTTCAAAAAAATATTAGGCTTACAACCTACAATCATTTGTTTGGTTTACCAAAAACAAATATAAAAATTCATGTAAATAAATTCAATTATAATAAAAATTAGAAAACAAAAATCCGCCATCGTGCGGATTATTTTTTAGTGATAAATAAAATAAAATTATATAACAAGGCATGTACTATGTAGTACTATATTTTATTCGTATGATATACCACCAAATTAGATTTTTGAACCGTTCTAATTAATCGTACTTGTTGACAAATAAATATTTATATAACAAAACAACATTACTAACAAGATAAGCTATATATTTTCTCAATATCTCACCAGATCAATATGGGAAAGGAAAGAAATATTTTTCATCATAGAGATGATAAGGCTAATGGGCGAGTTTTAAGGATAACTTAATGGGCCGATCTTTCTGGCCCATATCGACCGCGCCAGTAAAGAGACCCTCTCGGTAGCTTGGAGTCTCTCTCAACCAAAAGTAGTACTTTCACAAAAGAGGTAAATCCACAATATTATTTTGAAAAAAAAGGTAGATGAGTAAAAATCCCTTAGATCAAACAAGCTCCCAGTAGCACAGAACAAACACAAAAGAATGTTTACAAATCATAAATATTCTTCTTCCTCAACAAATTGCAACACTTATATAGGTTTTTCTTTTTGCTTACACTTTGTTTCAATTATTCGATCCCTTGAAGAACATAGAAGTACCAACAGTTGCAGTGACAACGAACAAGCTTCCAAAAACCGCGGGTAACGCACCACTATCTTTAATCGAATGCACAAATTGACTGTCTTGAACAGAATGCAATAGCTGTTTTCCGTAGCTCTCTTTCTTCTCTTCTTTCATAGACGTCGAAGAAGACGACTCGTCTTCTTGATCAAACTTCAAGAACTCTTTCAACCATAAAGCCGACATTTTCGGGTATCTTCTAAGCCCATCTTTGTAGTCAATGTAATACAAACCGTATCTCACACCATATCCACTGTTCCACTCGAAGTTATCTAGCAATGACTATACGTAATAGCCTTCCACTCATACCAAAAGTAATACCTTCTCACTCAGTCTTAAAAGTCTAAGCAACAAAGAACTTTCAAGCAAAATCCAAACTATATAATAAAGTAACAATCCTAGGATTAAAATCAGATGAAGAAAACTACACAGTCTACACTGTATTATTCACTCAAGTGACTTCTTCTCTTTGAGCAACTCCACTACTTTCCTCATGGTCGGCCTATTGATCGGAAACGATGAGGTGCAAAGCAACGCAACGTCAAGAACTTTCTCTATCTCTTCATATTCTCTCGTAGAAAGTTTCATCTTTGGATCCACAAGCTTGCTAAGATCTCGAAAATTTCCTGGTGAATCCCGATTCATGGCTTCGTCTTCAGGAGATGAAGAAGAGTAACATAAAGCTGCTTCCATTGCAAACTTAACAATGTCTTTATTCTCCCCAAAAGACGAATCATTTGGTCTTTTCCCGGTAATCAACTCGAGTAACACTACCCCGAAGCTATACACATCGCTCTTCTCATTCACTCTCGACGTATAACCATATTCTGCAACCACAAAAGAACAGTTTAGATAATATAAACAATATTCTGTTTTCTCGGTTCGGATTTTTTTAGTTTCAGGTTTTTCAGTTTAGTGAAAAATATGTCAGATAAAAAAAAACGAAATTAATTCGGTTAGTTTCATGTTTATTAAAGGGTAATCAAATATTTCGGTTCGGTTTTTATAATAATTCATGAATTTTATGAGAACTGAAATAGTAGAATTTAGAATTCTAACCTGGAGCAATGTAGCCGTAGGATCCAGCAACACACGACATCGGAGAAACATCGGAAACACCATTATTGTCTTCTCTTTTCAACGGTTTAGCTAAACCGAAATCAGCAACACGTGGCTTCATCTCATGGTCCAACAATATATTATTGCTTTTGACGTCACGATGAACAATCGCCGGAGCGGAGTCATGATGTAGATAAGCAAGTCCTTGAGCTGCACCAACCGCGATCGAAAACCGTGTCGTCCAGTCAAGTGGAGTCTCTGAATGCAAAACATCACCCAAGCTTCCGTTTTCCATGAACTCGTACACAAGGAAACGAAACTCCTCGCCGTTGCAACACATTAGAAGCTTCACGATGTTTCCATGTCTGACCCGACCCAAAATCTCTACTTCAGAATTGAAAACGGATTCGGATTCGGGTTTTTCACCCGGTCCTCCCCAGAGTTTCTTCACCGCGAGCGTTTGACCTGATTTGAGTTTTACTCTGTAAACCAAACCCGACCCGCCCGACCCGATTATGTTATCTTCTGTTAATTGCGGGTATATGTCTGCCTCGGTGAACCCGATCCGCTGGAAAATGGTTACTTTGTTGGTCCGGTTCGGTTTCCTCCGAAATAACGGTTTAGTTTTGATAAAGAGCCAAACCAAAGCTCCGGTTAGTGCAACGATGCAGACGACGGAGATCGCGAGGATGTACCGGGATTCGGGTTTGGATCGGCAAGGTCGAACCGGATCCAAATTCGGGCCACAGAGATTCGGGTTACCCAAGAAACTCGGTAGAAAAGTGTCTTGCTGAAATCCAAAAGGGATCTTGCCGTACAGTTTGTTATCGGAGACGTTGAATTGGTTTAGCTTCAGCTTCAACAGCTCCGAGGGAATCTCACCGGTGAGTTCGTTGTTGGAGAGATCCAGATAGTTTAAAACCGGTAAGTCACCGAGTTCCGGTGGTATACCGCCGCGGAAACGGTTATTCGAGAGATTCAACTCGGTTAACTCGGTGCACGAACTCACTGAACTCGGAATCTCGCCGTCTAGCATGTTCTCCTGCATCTCCACTCTTTCCAGATTCTTCAATCGGTTAATGCAAGATGGAAGAGATCCTGAGAAACGGTTGCGGCTAAGATCGATTACCCTGAGGTCTCCGAGATCACAAATTTTGGCGGTAATCACACCGGAGAAGTTGTTACCGGAAATTTCGAGTTGAGATAGATGACGAGCATTGGATATCGACGGAGGAATCGAACCTTCTAATTGATTGTTGGATAGCTCGAGACGAGTAAGAGGGAGCTCCCAAAACCTAGTCGGAACTTCGCCGGAGAGTTTGTTATCCGCCATTCGGATGTAATTAAGCGAATGGCAATCGCCGTATGATTCCGGAATTTTGCCGCTCAATTGATTGCTGAAACTTACTATCCTTTGAAGTTTTTTCCTGTGGCAGAGATACGGCGGCAATTCACCGAAGAATTTGTTCGTCGAGACGTCGAATTCAGATACTCCGGAGAATTTTCCGAGATTCCTAGGTAATGTCCCCGTGAAACTGTTGTTGAATATCTTGAATTCGACGAGATTAGGATTCAGAGCTACGATGTGTGGTATTTCTCCGGTGAAGAAATTGTCGTTGAGATTGAAAGAGACGAGTTGCAGAGCAGCGATTTTTTCCGGCAATTCACCGGTGAGATTATTCTGCGAGACATCAAAATACCTTAGGTTGGTTGAATTTCCGATACTCTCCGGCAATTTCCCAGACAACTGATTCTCGTAGAGCTCAATCTGATAAAACGATTTGAGTCGTCCGATACTATCAGGTATTTCTCCGGTGAGACCATTCATAGCTAAATCGAGATTCTCTAGCAAAACCAGATTGCCGATCGAATCCGGAATTTCACCGACGAGATTCGAATTAGTTAGCCGAAGATTACTCAGCTTCGTCAGGTTCCCAAACGTCGACGGAATCGTACCAGGCTCGAATCCGATGTAAGCGAGTTCAAGACGAGTCAACTCAGTCAGATTACCCAAGAACGCCGGAACGATTCCACCTAGCGGGTTGCCATTAAGGTTCAGAACTTGCAAAGCAGTGAATCTCCCATAACTCTCAGGAATCTCGCCGGAAAACAGATTAGATTCCAATTCGAGGACGCGTAAATTACGAAACTCCGGCGAGAATTCCGGTAACTTCCCAGAGAAGGTGTTTACATTGAGGACCAAAACCTGGATTCGAGAGCAGAGGGATAGAGATACAGAATTTATCGTACCGTTGAGATTGTTATGGGAAAGAGTGATATTGATGAGTGTACGGATACGACAGAAGCCGTAAGGAAATCCACCGGAGATTCCATAGCCGGAGAGATCTATGGCCGTGACGGCGATGGAACTCCCGTTAGTGACGTCGCATGTAATTCCCGTCCAGTTACACGGATTCCGTTTATCTCCGGTAATGACCCAATCATTTAACTTGCCTTGCGGGTCAGAAAGCCGGCTCCTTTTGACCCGACCCAATATCTCAGCGTCTCCATTGGAAGAAACTTGGAGAAAACAGGAAAGAACAAGTAAAGAGAGAAACAAGAAGAGAGGAGTAGTAATGGTGATCATCGTCTTGGGAAGAGAGAGAGAGAGAGAGAGAGAGAGAGAGAGAGAAGAAACACGATGAATGTGAGTGAATCTGTTCATAGAATTTTCATGGGTTTTTGATTGGTTAGAAAGCTAAGTAACGTTTAAAGTTTTGAGATCGTTATTTAAAGATGAACGGATCTAAAGCTTTTCCAATGACTCTTCCTTCTTCTGCTTTCTTTCTTTTTATTAGTTGATTCACATGGGAAGTAGGTTCACTCTACTGACAGTTTTTTTTAAGAGTCCAAAGATAAGTTGAAAAGGAATCTATAAAACTTTTTTAGAGTTCACTCTGTGAAAACCCCAATATGATCTTCTTCTTTTTTCCTTAGATTTTTTGGGTGTTTAAGCAAAATTTGGTGGACCTAACAGAAATAATATAATTTCATGTATTGTAAAATCGACTAATCAAAATTGGTTATATTTTTTTAATGGGAATTGAAAATTTTGTCATTATTATTAAGAGATTTGATTATTAGAAACATAACGGTAAAATTGCGAAGAAAGCGAAGTGCGAGCAAAGCATGGGTTTCCAATGTCCAAATCTCTTTTTGGGTTACGGACAAGAGAAGGTGGAGGGAGAATGTGGAGTGAGTTTGAAATCTACTTTTTGTTATTTCCATTTTCCACCACAGAACAGAAAGAGAATAGCGACATATGGACTGAAACCGAAAGTATAATACAAACACGTAAGTTACCATAAAAACTAAAGATAGATCATATTAGCGTGGACGTATACTAATGTTTCACCCTTTTCCTCACTCACTACAACCCAGTGGTTTTAGTCGCGTTCGAATTTTGAAAATCAGAGTTGGATTCTACTAGATACATGTACATTTTTACGCTTCTATTGTTTGTTTTGATGTTCTAAGGTTTGCGTTTACGTCTTAAAATAAATACTATGATTTAATCCGCGCTAGTTATATAGCGCGAGATGATTTTTGTTTAAAATTTATTTTGAAATTTAAGAAAAAATATTTTTATATGAATTTTAAAATATGTTTAATTAATGATCATAGATAGAAATGTCAATCCGGGCTAACATGTATATTTAACCCGTTTTGCAATCAACTAAAATATTGTTCGGGCTAACCCGTAAAAATCTACAATCTTGAAAATATAACTCTAATATGCACCGTTTAATGACTATGATTTTTGTGACCAATCCACAAACTCTTAAAAAAAATCAATTTTATTGTGTCTAACTCTTTATAAAATTAGTAAAATAATTTATAATAATTATAGTAAAAAATATTGCAAGATTTCGAATATATTTTTTCTTTGAATACGTATGGATTGATTATTATTTAATAATATCATAATAATTAAGAAAATAAATAGTAAATAATCTCTTTAATGGGAAATAAATATTTTTCATATTCTCATCAATAATTTTAAAAGACAATTATATTCTTTTTTATTTCAATTATCTTTTCTTATTTGTAATGACATTTCATTTAATAACTTACAAAACAAAATTCATTTTCAAAAATGTCTTCTTAAATAATATTATAGAGATATGTTTTACTTCGTATGAATTCGTAATCTTCACGCTTGTCATTTCTTTTTGAAAAATTAAACAATCGATATCTTAGTTGTTTTGGTATATAGTAGAACTAGTATTACATACTAGATTTAAATTACGATTAAGAATCCGATATACTAAAAATTGTACACAACTAGTAATTAATAAGTTAAAATTAGCATTTCAATAAACAAATTATACTTACAAAATTCATCTATGATCTAAACGTTTTTAGTTTATTACAATTTTAAAAATTAGAATAACTAAAATTTAATTAAAAAAATATATCAGTAATCTAAAATTGTCAGATGGCATATGCTTGATATAAGAACGAATATTATTCTTGTCAAACTATAAAAATTGTATATTTTGATATTCAAAACTTATTATGTTAAGCCTGGAATTATATTTGCAATGGTTTTGAAAAGAAAAAAAAGCCTTAAACTAACAGTAGCATTGACTTGGAGGATGGTAAGTGTCCCTTAGATAAATGCATGCATGGGAACAGAGAATGTTAGGTTCTGTGTAGACTCTGATCAACTTTTCTTTGGTCTTCGGTTAGGCGCAGTTAATGTCTAATCTTAAGATTAATAATTTAACAGTGTAACGAGACTTCTTTGCGATTTTGCTCTCTCTCAAGTCTCAACCCCCCATGTTGTCTTTACTTACTTTAATTTTTTAGACATTAACGAGCTTCTAGAAGGAAACAAAATGAGGGTAAATAAATGCTATAACTTGATGGGACGTGTAAATATAAATATTTTTTTTTTTTTTTTTAAAGTGTAAATATAATTTCGTAATTAAATGGATTGGAACCCATTTGAGGAGACACTAGAACCACATTCACATACGACTCATCGGAATTTGAGGCTTCTACTTAATTAGCATTCAATTACCAATTCCAGATTACCAGTTCATCTATTTATTTTTGCTTTGGAATATGCAATCGCCGTGAAGACTCTTCTGTCTGAATTATGTGTACTTTAGTCAAACGTTTATCTTTCCCACGAATATACAGTATATTACCACGAAACCATTTTTAATAATATACAGTATATTACCCAAATAATTTTTGGGTATATGCGTACAAATATACAGTATGTTACCCACGGAAAAATATACTGTATATATATATATATATAAAGAATTAGTTATAATAACCGGTGCGTAATTTAACGATAGCAGTTGATTATCATAGTGTAAATCTTGTTGAAAAAAGAAATCATGGTGTGAATTTTAAAATTTTGGAAGAGAAAATATAATAATGTATACTTTGTGGTTATCAGTTATAAGCCCATAACTTTAGTAGGTTGTTGAACTGCCCCGCTTCGTCTCTTTACTCACGTTCTTATCCACGACACTCTTCTCCACTTATGTGTTGTGTCGCTTTTTAACAACGTTACTCTATACTAATATAATAATAAGACCATATTCAATTAATGTTGCATAAAAAAAAGAAGTCAATTATTTACTCCAAAAGAAAAGATCTACAGTATAATTTTAAAAGAATAGCCACCTGAATCTCTGGATCGTTCGTAAATTATACGAATGGAACGGAACCGCACAGAACAGAGTTTTCTCCTTTGTCGTGACTCATGGGGACACTGACACTCCTTAGTCCTAACACTCTCAAAATCTATTGGGCTTTCTTCTTGAAATCTATATAGCCCATTAGTATACTAGTGAAATGGCTCGCAGGGCTCAGTCTACGAAAACAAATTTCTTTGATAACCCGAATTGATTTATACGAGCGCTAAAAAAATAAGAAAAAAAAAGTGTTGTAAGAACAAAAAGAGAAGAATTTAAATCTACAAAGTACGAATAAGGGATACGTTTTTAGATGTAGCTTAAATGAAAAACGACAAAGTAATAATTTAAAATCTACAAAGTGTCGTAAAAATCAAAACATCGAAAGTTAGAAAAGACCTTAAATGCATATACATATACTAGTGACGTAAGTCAATTTTTTCATACTCAATTAACAGTTTGTCATATCTGATTCCGAAACTAATATTAACAAACAAATCACAAATGAAATAGCAGCAAAAGGGAAGAATTGCAACAACAACAACAACAACAATAGCAGAGTTACAATTGCAAAAAAAAAAAAAAAAAAAGCAGCACGTTTCAAGTTGACTGTGTCTTCCCCTTTTCGGAGGATATTAAGTTATTAACTGGTGGAATTTGGAATCCAAAGACAAGAAAAGCTAAAGTTTTGATTCGCAATTATAACTGCTATAAAAATTAAATGTTTTTAACTCTTAAATGTAAAATATCGAATATGTGATAATCACTACTCTGCAGCAAAAGATCAAAGTCTCTCCACCAAGTACGACTTTATTTATTTTGTTCGTCGTCAATTTCTTAGTTTATATGTGAATATCGAAGAGAGGGTGTTACTGAGAGCGTTAAGAGTATTATCTTAGTTTAATCATTGTTTATAATATCAGTTAAGACATGATAGCGGTCATGCTATTTGGTTAGTTGTGAGTTGTGAGCGTGTAGCGACAGTTACACATACGAAAGTTTATACTCCCTTCGATTTCTAAAAAAAGTGCCATTCTACCATAATTTACACATATTTTTTTTTTAAATTAAAATTTTTTGTTATTTTCTTTATCAATACACATAAAATTTCTAAATAGATTTATCTTTTAAATTAAAAACTAAAATAACCTATTTTAGGGTATTTTTCGAAATACAATTGTACGTATCACTATAAAATGTGTCGTTTAATCACTAATAGACTGAACTTTACAGCTAATTAATTTGAAAGAGATATACATATGTGTGTTTAAAATTCAAAAGCATATGGACACATTTCTTACGTTGAAATTTAAAAACGTTAGAGAAGAGGGTCCCTAACCAATGTCTCTTCTTCTTTTTGTCTTTTCTAACGTCACCTCACTATTACAACTTTACCTAAATTTAACCATATAGTTATTTTGAGAGAAAATAATTATCCGGTTACAATCATCTCCTGCTCTTTTTTTTTTTTTATTATTCTAGGTCGGAACCCAGACTAATTTCTCTGAGGACCTAGACAGACATTTTTTTTTTCTTACCTAGTATTGTTCTAGGCACCCTTGAATGGTCAAATGAGAAATGATTTGATAATTCTATGTTTGCAGGAAATCGATTCCTGACCTAAACCAATATGATTTCCCGCTCCTTAAAAAAACAATATTACAATCATAAGAGTAAGACGTAAATAATTACATTATTACTCATGAAACTCCGAAGTACACAAAATTATTTTATTTACGTCGATGTCGAAATATAACATTCTAAAATTATATATAAGGAATTAATTATTGAATCAAAATGAAAATAAATTTAATTTCGCTTTCTTAGTTGGGTTTTAATTTGTTACTTCTCAAATTGGCCGCTTTATCTTGGTAGTGAGGGAAGATCGAATTTCACTTATAAATGTTTCATCTCATTCGCATTGAAATTAATGGTTTAACTTTTTTTTTATTTTTTTTATTGGATCTACTGCCGATTTAAACGAAATGAATAGATGTGTTATATATTGCAAAAATAAGGGCGAATCTCTACCTAACACTATGCTGCGACTGCGATATGAAATATATATTTTTGATTTTGACCTACGTACCATGAATCACTTCATCTACTAACTATTCAAGCCATTTATTTTAATTCGTTCAGTCACATGTCACGAATAAACAATGTCATTATGGACGTACGAACTTAATTGCATTTGGACTCAACTAATCGTAATTTGAAGAAATATAAAGAGTATTAATTAGTAGATTTGGGGCAACACAACATTCATTAGTACTGTAGGCCATTATTATGATTTTATATAGTTACACTTTCGGATATTATATTTATGTAGTGTTAGTGGTAGCAGGTAAGATTAGGATTTTTTTTGTGTGTGTGGTAACCAACAGTTATGATACATACACTCTACTTTGAAATCTCAGAAATTAGAGGCTAATACCCAAACTTTACTTGTTTCTATAAACGGCCTCTCACATATCAAATCAAACGAACAAATTTAATTTATTATTCTAAATTTTGTGTTATTGTTATTTACATTTGTGTAAGGATTCTCTTTAGCAACTACGAGGGATGGGACATAACTGTGTCGGGGAAAATAATGAAACCAAGAAAATGACAAAACGGACCCATTCAAAGTTTCAAACACAGTGCACTCCTTTCTTTCTTTTCTACGTGTCTCTGTCTTTTCAAAATCATATATTTCACGATGCATTTTCATCCCTAAAACTAGAAAGCTAAAATGTTAGATTATTTATATGTGCTATATAACTGATAGGCCTGTAGCGTAGATACAGGGTAAGTTAATTTATAAAATTGGAGTCTTATTTTCAGTGCTTATGAGTTGTCACAGACGAAAATTCTTTGAGATAAGAAAGTTTGTAGTGTTGTCCGGAAATTACGCATAACGTGAGAATATAAAGCTGAGATGAAAAGACATTTAACTATTTTTCTTTTTCACCTTTGTGATCCATCGAACATGAATTTTCCATGGTCGCATATAGTATAAAGGAAATAGTGGTTATGTGATGAAATCGTGATCACACACGCAATGGATGTGTCATGTGTGTATCAAGGAAACAAAAATACTTTTTCGGATTTTTTTTTTTTTACAAATAATACTTTTTGTGAGTTATATTTTCTTTAGAATAATTTTATAGTCAGATACGTACTTGGGGTACGTAGACAAGAATAATAACTTGCATGTAGATAAATCACCACTTTTTAGTATGATTTCGACCAACAAAACCATTTGGTTTATTTACTTAGCAGTATACGAAAACACGTTATAACATTTTAATTATATGGCAATTGGCAACTACAATTTTTCTTTTCCAATATTATTTACGTACGTAGTATATAACTAGCAAGTCTAGCATCAAAACAGTCTCAAACTATTTATTGGCCATGTTCAAATTTTTTGTTAAGGGTATATTTAATATGATATAAAAAATTTGAAAATATTTAAACCCTAATTGATATATCTAGTTATATATATAAAAAAGTTCATTTTAAAGTTGGGGTACTTCGCTTGCACATGCTAAAAAATGGTCATGTGACATCAATACGTACTAAACAATTTTTACAAGTGAACTAAATCACAATTTAGTGCAATATCATCTTGAGAGGACTATGTTATCATAGGGTTCCGTGAGAATCCCTACGAAGCTTTCACTTAAACAGTTAACCGACCAATTAGGGCATTAACTCAGTACGAGTTGAGCTACAATTTTTTATGTTTGGCCCAAATTTTCTGATAAAAAACCTAGACGAACTATAAGATCTACAATCATCATTGGAATCTACGTACACCCAAATGAAACCAAATAAATGTAAGTTGGGTGTAGATTATATTTATTTATGATGGAGAAATCATAAATGCTTCACATAGACTAGAAATTGCTTCATGAGAAGGGAAAATAGTTAGACATAGAGATCTCATCAAAAACATTTTAGACTTATATTTTGCATGTGGGAGAAAATTTGGTGAGTGAGATAGGTTTCACTTTCTTATACCCTTAACTCAAAACCAATCATTATTCACCCACCACATTTAAACCTTTGATCTCTCTGACTTTTCCCACATGCCTTGTTCTCTTTAATTATTCTTCTAAGTTACAATCTTCGTTCGGTCAAAAAAAAAAAAAAAAAAAAGTTACAATCTTCGTGGAAACTGCTAACGCAACCGCGATCATATTCGCTCTCAAACATATATACGTGCAAGTATATATTTATCATATATTAGAGACGTACATTTGCGTATATTATCAGCGTAATTTTATTCTAACGTATGTTAGCATTAGTGTACAGTTCATGATAGTAACACTTTATGTTATTAATTTGATAATGTCGTTTATATAGAAACAATACTGTACAGTTTTACAATCAATGAGAAAATCTGTTTTCATCTTTTAACTCTTTTCTCTCTCTTGTTCTTGAGTTTGTTTACGAGCTTGATATGGTATCATAGCTTCACGATCTCATTGATCATGAGTGATTCTCTTGCTGAATTGTTTCTCATTCGATTTCTCTCGGCGATTGTGATCATCTATCGCTCTTTTGCTCTCACAATTCTTCGATCTGTCTTTTTCATTCTTTCTTTGACCTAATTGCGTTTGATTCTTCATTCTTCATCTAGCTCGACACAATCTCTTGTTTCTTTGGTGGATTTGTCTCAAATTCTTTGGTAAACATCGATTTCATCATCAATTTGTATCTGCGATGCCGATTCCTCCGTCCGATTCGTCTTCCGGTGCTGCGGCTCATATCACCGACCATTATGAGAATCCTTATTTTCTTAATAGCACGGATCATGCTGGATTGCAACTCGTGACAGATCGCTTATCTTCTGGTGCTGAATTCCATTCTTGGAGACGCTCTATTCGGATGGCTCTCAATGTCCGCAACAAATTAGGCTTCGTCGACAGTACGATTCCAAAACCTCCAGATAGTCATAGGGATTCTGGTTCGTGGTCACGCTGTAATGATATGGTGGCTACATGGTTGATGAACTCTGTATCTAAGAAAATAGGTCAGAGTTTGTTGTTTATGTCTACGGCTGAAGCTATATGGAAAAATTTGATGTCTCGCTTCAAACAAGATGATGCTCCTAGAGTATATGAAATAGAACAAAGGTTGAGCACTATACAACATGGTTCTATGGATGTTAGTACATATTACATGAGTTGATCACCATATGGGAAGAGTATAAGAACTATATTGAGCTGCCGATTTGCACTTGTGGAAAATGCGAGTGTAATGCTGCAACACTCTGGGAAACGTTGCAGCAGCGAGGTCGAGTCACCAAATTCTTAATGGGACTCAATGAGATATATGAACAAACACGACGCCACATTCTGATGCTTAAGCCGATTCCAGATATTGAGGAAGCTTACAATATTGTTGCTCAAGATGAAAGGCAGAGAGTAGTCAAGCCTGTGATCAAGTATGAGAACGTGGTTTTTCAGGCTTCTGGATCCTTTGCTGGTAATGACTCTATGATGAATGAGTCTACTGAGTATGCTGCAGCCTACAACACCTACATGCCAAGAGGAAATAGGCCATTATGCACATATTGTGGTCAATTGGGACATACTGTCAAGAAGTGTTATAAAGTTTATGGCTATCCGCCTGGTTACAAACATCCACATTCTAGAAATTCATGGAACTCTTATAACAACTCTTCTTTTGTTCCTCGAGGTTCAAATTCTTACACTTCACGACCACAATTCAGGCCACAAGCTCCAATTCAACAACAACAGAGAGCTGGTGCCAATATCTTTTCTAGTGTGTCTAATACTGGCTCAATGCCAAACTTGCCTCCGCCTGCAGCAATTACAACAAGTTTAGATCTCAGTCAGTTTAATCCAGCTCAAGTACAGTCTTTTATTCAACAATTAAGCACTCGTGTCAAGGTTTCAGAGACTGCAGCTTCTCCTTCATTGGTCGCTTCCATTTCTGAGAAAGGTTACATGGATCCTCAATCCTCCTCTGGTAAAGTTTTCTCTTTTTCTTCTAATCTTCGTTTTGAAAATCAAACTTTCACTTTCCAACATCAGTGCCTTTCCACTCTCTACTCCTCCTTTCCCATAGGTTCTTGGATAATTGACAGTGGGGAAACTAGTCATGTTTGTTCTGACCTTTCAATATTTAGTGAAATCTTTTTAGCATATGACATAACTGTTTCTTTGTCGAATGGCCTTAGACTTCCTATTACTCATACTAGAACCAATGCATTGTCTGATTCATTGCTCTTATATGGTGTGTTGCATGTTCCTTCATTTAATTTCAATCTAATTAGTGCTAGTTCTTTATTACGTGACAATCATTGTTCTGCTCATTTCTTTCCTACTTCATGTTTCATTCATGATGTTTCTCGGGACTTGATGATTGGGAAGGGTGATCTCATTAATAATCTGTACATTCTTGATGTTCCTGCATTGTCGACACCACCAATTTGTGCTGCCTTCTGTAGATCCTTGTCAGCTGATGGAAATTTGTGGCATCATCGCCTTGGACATCCATCAACTGCCAAGTTACAAGTACTTTCTGATACTCTTTCCCTTTCTAAGTCGAGTCTGTCAGTAGATCATCATTGTCCTATCTGTCCTCTAGCTAAACAAAAGCGTCTGTCATTTCCTTTTCATAATCACATGTCTGCCAATCCTTTTGATTTGGTTCATATAGATATATGGGGTCCCTTCTCGGTAGAGTCTGTTGATGGATATATGTATTTTTTATCTTTAGTTGATGATTGTACCAGTCACATGGGTTTATATGTTGAGAAATAAAAGTACGCTGATAAAAGTAATGTTTCAAAGATTTTTCTTGAGTTTTTAAAACATATTTTCACCTAATATCAGACCAAGATAAAAGCAATATGCAGTGATAATGCACCAGAACTTCATTTTGATGAACTAGTTAAGGAAACTGGCATGGTTCATTATTTCTCATGTGCATATACACCTCAACAAAATTCTGTTGTTGAAAGAAAGTATCATCACTTACTTAATGTGGCTCGTGCTCTTCTTTTTCAATCAAACATTCCCTTAGCTTATTGGAGTGATTGTGTACTTACTGCTGCTTTCTTAATCAATTGAACACCATCCTCATTACTCAATAACTCTACTCCATATGAACTCATGCTTAGGAAGACTCAAGATTATTCTTTGTTGAGAACTTTTGGCTGTCTATGTTATGTCTCTACATTGCAAAAGGATATAAATAAGTTTTCACCTAGAGCTAGACCATGTGTTTTCTTGGGGTATCCTTCAAGATATAAGGGATATAAGGTCATGGATTTAGATACTCATTTGATTTCTATCTCACGACATGTTGTGTTTCATGAACGTATTTTTCCTTTCAAAAATGACAAAACTGAGTTTCATGATTTTTTCTCTAATATTGTCTTACCCATGCATGTTCCTTTTGTCTATGATTTACATGATTATGATGTTCCATCTCATGCTACTCATTCATCTTCTCCTGTTACATCTGAATCATCTGCTCATAACACTTTACCTGTTGCATCTTTATTTCTTGTCGAATCTCAATTACATGTTGCGTCTTCTTCAAATGAAGTAGTTGTTTCTGATGGTACTGAGTCTTCTCTTATTATTGAACGGCCAAAACGAAATACTAAAGCCCCTAGTTACTTGTCCAATTATCATTGTGCCCTCACTCAACCAGATTCTTCACTTCCCTCTTCACACACCACTCCATATCCTCTCTCTTCTGTTTTGAACTACAAAAAGCTTTCTTCTCCATATTACTCCTTTCTTTTTTCATATTCTCTGGAAACAGAACCAAAGACATTTAAACAGGCTATGCTTTCTGGGAAATGGGATAGTCTAATGAATGAAGAGCTTCAAGCAATGGAACTGAATAAGACATGGACTGTTACTTCATTGCCGCCTGGTAAGAATGTTGTTGGCTGCAAATGGGTTTATACTATTAAGTATAAACCTGATGGAACCATAGAGCGTTACAAGGCTCGTTTAGTTGCAAAGGGTTTCACGCAACAAGAAGGTGATGACTTCAATGAAACCTTTTTACCAGTTGCCAAGCTAGCAAGTGTCAAATTGATGTTAAGTTTAGCTGCAACAAAAGGATGGGAACTGTCACAAATGGATGTCTCCAACGCCTTTCTCCATAGTGATCTTGATGAAGAGATCTACATGAGTCTTCCCCAAGGATATACTCCAAGTATTCCTGGCTCTCTACCTCCCAATCCGGTATGTCGTCTCCATAAGTCCATTTACGGCCTCAAACAAGCCTCTAGACAGTGGAATCTGCATATTACTTCTGTGTTATTAGCTGATGGTTTCACTCAGTCTTAGGCTGATACGACCTTGTTTGTCAAGAGTACTCCCACTAGTTTCATTGCATTGCTGGTCTATGTTGATGACATAGCCATTGCCAGCAACAACTCTGATGACTTGGCCGCTCTCAAAGCTGTTCTCTCCAATGCTTTTAAGATCAAAGATCTGGGTCCTCTCCGGTTTTTCCTTGGTCTTGAAATTGCTAGATCTTCAAAGGGGATTTCAGTATGTCAAAGGAAGTACTGCTTGGATCTGTTGGAAAATGCTGGCCTCTTAGCTTGCAAACCCAGTACTGTCCCTATGGATCCTTATGTTTATCTCAGCAAAGATACATGTGTTCCTCTGGAATTTGCTACTCCATACATGGAATTGATTGGTCGGCTGCTTTACTTTACTATCACTAGGCCATACATCACATTTGCTGTTCATAAACTCAGCTAATTTCTTCAAGCTCCTACTGATGCTCATCTACATGCTGCTCATAGGATTTTGAAATACTTGAAAGGGAATCCAGGTCAGGGCCTCTTTTAATCTGTGGATTCTGAGATTTGCATCAATGCCTTTGCTGATGCAGATTAGGCTTCCTGTCCTGATTCACGACGTTCTACTTTTGGCTTTTGTATATTCATTGGCACTTCTCTCATCAGCTGGAAATCACAGAAGCAACATGTGGTGAGTAGAAGTAGTACAAAGGCAGAATATAGAAGTTTGGCTGATGTTACAAGGGATATCATTTGGTTTCAACAGCTGCTTGTGGACATTAAGATTGATGTGGTTACCACTGCCAAGCTATTTTGTGATAACAAGTTAGTTTTGCACATTGCTTCTAACCTTGTTTTCCACGAACGCACCAAACACATCGAGATTGATTGTCACACTGTGAGGAATCAGATCCAGAAGGGCACTCTCAATACGATTCATGTGACCAGTGACAATCAATTTGCTGACATACTGACCAAGCCATTGCATCCAGGTCATTTCCACTCTTTTCTTGGTCGTATGTCTGTTTCAAGCATGTTCAATCCTTCTCCTCGTCTAGATTGAAAGGCTTGCGGGAGCGTATCAGCATACTTTTACTCTAGTGTATGTTAGCATTAGTGTACAGCTCATAATAGTAACACTTTATGTTATTAATTTGATAATGTCGTGTATATAAAAACAATATTGTACAATTTTATAATCAATGAGAAAATATGATTTAGATCATACTTAATTTCATGCAATTTTGCATTAATGATTCAATGAACATAAATTTTGACGATATATATATAACATATTAGTAGTCGTTATCGCACTTATAAATAAATTCTCACTTAAAAACTGATGGTAATTTAGTACCATCTTGTTGATCAAGATCAAGCTTTCTTAGATCCATTTTTTTTCTTAATAATTGCAGACTTTTTGTATATTAGTTAATTAGCTATACGTAACGGAGTTCATCCGAATTTTGTTTTAGGATAAAAAAACAGAAAAAAATTCCAGTATTTACGATGGTTCTTTTTTTTGGTCGAAATATTTACTATGGTTCTTAAATAAGTTAAAAGAACGAAAAACAATACATAAGACAAAATTCCAGATCAGTTGCAGACATGCAAGAGTATTCACATTACACATTGAAATTCCCTATTTTCAAGACGAAATTTTTAAATTCCAAAATTAGCATTTCCCCCTAAAAAAAACAACTGTACATCTTCATTCATACAAATTACAAACTAAATAGAGACGAATTCCGAAAAAAAAAAATGTAAAAAGCCGAGGAAAATGAAACACACTTAAAGAGTCGAAACAAAAATACCAACCAGAACGAAGCACAAACCAAACTAAAAGGTAAATAACCAAATCTCCTCGCTAAAAACGTTTTAAACAGGACAGATTTGCCTTTCTACCGGAACCCTATTTTTTTTACCTCTGAAAAACTCTCAGAGATTGAGGAGATCTGGACCACCGGACTTCGGCGAGAGCCCATTCTCCGGCGTTGATTTCTCAACTCCGGTTAATTCCGTCGCGGGTTTATCCTTCGACGGTTGCATCTTGGGGATCTCGGTAAGAATCTGAACAACTTCTCTCATCGTCGGTCTCTCAACGGCTTGTTCTTCGACACAGAGCATAGCAACGTAGAAAACGTGCGTCACTTCGTGAATCGGAATCGAAGAAAGTCTCGGATCTAACACTTTAAGAACCGATTCCTTATTCGAATCAGTCATTTTACGAACCCATTGCACGATGTCGACACCATCACCAAATTCACCGACTGGTTTTCTTCCGGTGACGAGTTCTAAAAGAACCACACCGAAACTATACACATCGCTCTTCTCATCAACCTTCAAAGTATACGCATATTCTACACAACAACAAAACCACTTACGAAACAGAACACAAACAGAGCAAAGTTAGAAACCTTTTTCTTTTTTTAAAGTTTTTGTTCGTTACCTGGAGCTATGTAGCCGTAAGATCCAGCAATTGCAGACATGCATTCAGAAGTACCGGAATCTTGAAGGAATTTGGCGAGACCAAAGTCAGCGACATGAGCTTCAAAGTTTGAATCGAGGAGGATGTTGTTTGATTTGACATCTCTGTGAACAATCAATGGAGAACAATCGTGATGGAGATAACAAAGTCCTTTGGCAGCTTCAAGGGCAATCTTGTAACGTGTGTCCCAAAGCAAGTGTCCTCCTTTCTTACCGTGAAGCACCTCACCGAGACTACCATTAGGCATGTACTCATAGACAAGTAGATTCGTCTCATGGTTCGAGCAAAAACCAAGTAGCCTCACGATGTGCCTATGTCTTATCCTTCCTAAGGTTTGAATCTCGGCGTTGAATCCGTGATCGTGGGAAGAACCACGAGACATTGCAGCGAGTCTTTTGACCGCGACTTGATCACCGTTAGGCATCACGCCTTTGTAGACAATTCCAGCTCCTCCTTTGCCTATAATGTTATCTTCCTTGAGAGAATCCAAGACATCGTCACAAGTGAAGTCTAGTCTTTGGAAAGCTGTTAATCTCCAAGCGCGTGACTCGCTCGCCTTTTTCAAGGATCTAGCTTTGATAATGGCTGCAACGGCGAACGCGATCGAACAAACAAGGAGTCCAAGAACGAGCAATAGCTTCATAGAAGCAGATAAAGGTCCTTTACCATGACTCTGGTGACTTCCTTTGGCAACACCGTCTTTGCAAGGACCAAGATAAGGACCACAGAGATCAGGATTGCCCAAGAACGATGTGTAGTTGAAATAGCTGAATTGTCCGGTTCCAGGAACTAAACCGGAGAGGTTGTTGTAAGAGAAATCAAGTGATGTTAAGCTCTGCATTGACGAGATCGAACCAGGGATTGTTCCGACGAGATGGTTTCTCGACAGATTCAAGTAATTTAATATCCTCATACCAGTGATCTCGTTTGGGATTTCACCAGAGAGCTCGTTCCGGCTCAGATCGACGAACGTCAAGAGCTTGCAGTGGCTGATCTCCGGCGCAATTCGACCGGAGAACAAGTTGTGGCTGAAATCAATCTTCGATAGTTGCTGGAGCTTCCCTACCTCTGAAGGAATTGGACCTTCGAACTTGTTTCCGTCGAGGAGAAGTTTTTGAACGCCGGTGAAATTTCCGATCGCCGGAGGTAACGGACCTGAGAGCTGGTTGTTTGATAAACTGATCTGACCTAGATTGACTGAGACACCTCCGGCTACTGGTAATTCGCCGGTGAGGTAATTATCTTGGAGCTCCACTTGAGTTAGTTTGGGTAATCCAAATAGCCCTTTAGGGATTGACCCGTTTAGGAAATTCTCGCCCATTCGGATCCGGGTCAGAGACTCGCATTTGCCCAGAGAATCAGGGATTGAACCAAAGAGGAAGTTTCCTAAAGTGATTAAGGTTTCTAATTTGTTACCGGAGCACATGTTCGGCGGTAAAGCTCCGGTGAGTTTGTTGGAGGAGAGATCGACGAGATTGAGTTTACCGTTTTCCCCCAATTTCTGCGGGATGCTTCCGGTGAAATTGTTTTCCCAAAGCTGCAACACTTCCAGCTTCGGTAATTCTCCGATGAACTCCGGTATCTCGCCGTGGAGTTTGTTTCTGAAGAGATTCAAGAGCGTGAGGTTCTTCAGCTCTGCGAAACTCGCTGGAATCTCTCCGGTGAACATGTTGTTAGACAAATCCATTGATTTCAAGCTCGAAAGCGTTCCCAGCTCCCAAGTTAACGGCCCGGAGAACACATTCACTTGCAGGAAAAGCGTATCGAGTTTCTGAAGCTTCCCGATCTCCGCCGGAATTTCTCCGGTCAGTCCGCAATTAGCGGCGTCGAATCGGACGAGCTCCGATAGATTTCCGATCTCCGGAGGAAGACCGTCCTCGAAAGCGTTGTAGTAGCCTATATAGAGTTCCCGGAGAGTCGTTAAGTTTCCGATCTCTGGAGGGATTTTGCCTGCGAGCTCGTTTCCGGATACCGCCAAGTACTCGATAACCGGCCAGCTTCCGTAAGACGACGGGATCCGACCGGCGAAGTAGTTCCCGCCGAGGTGGAGATGACGGAGCTGAGTCAGATTGGTGACGGAAAGCGGCAAATCTCCGGTCAAGTTGTTGTTGTAGACATCAAGAACGCGGAGATTCACTAATCCAGATGAAATCTCATCGGGAAACGAACCGTTGAAGACATTGTTTGAGAGATTCAAGTGACGAAGCCCGGAGAGATTCGAGATCTCCGGCGGGATTGGACCGGAGATCTGATTTGCAGCTAGCGACAGATTCTGGAGAAGACGTAAATGAGATACGTTTGGAGAGAGAGTACCGGAGAGGTTGAGGCCGGATAGGTCAAGAGAGGTCACGTGCCGGCGAGAGACGTCGCACGTGACACCAGTCCATGTACAGAAGCTGGCTGAGGCTTTCCAGGAGGCGAGAGGCGAGTTTGAATCATCTCCGGCGCCGGTGAGAGAGGATTTAAGTGAGATAAGGGCACGGAACTCGGAGATTGGTCGGCCAGCGGTGAAGGAATGAGAAATGTGAAGGAGAAAAAGAAGAAGAACAAGAAGCTTCATTGTTTCTCACTCTCTCTCTCTCTCTCTCTTCTCTGTGAGAAGGGTTATGAACTTAGATGGTGTAAGTGTGGTGAGAGGGTAAGTGAAGAAGAAGATGAGGAGGGAGTGATTTTATTTTATAATTGTAAATTACTTTACTTTATTTATTGAACTTTTTAATTTTGTTTTTCTGCGATCGAAGGTGTATATTATAAATGGAGATAATATGTGCCACGTCAGATTTCCGATTTTATTAAATGACTCTTAACTTTGATTTTAAAACTAAAAAGTGTTCATAGCTATTGGAGGAGCTATTGGAGGTAGATGCCGTTAAAAAAAAAAAAAAACTATTGGAGGTAGATTAACACAAAATGCAAATTAACAAATACTAGTTCTAAATGATTATTTTTTTCAGCTAATAATACTCCTGACTAATTAACAGTGAATGATATTATGATCTAGCGATATCACTTCTTTAATTTACAAGTTTAATAACAAAATATAAGAAAAAATCGCCTTATGTTTATTTCGTTTAGTGGTTACATCATTAAAAAAATTGCAAATATTTCAGATTCGAACCATTATGTATGACAAAATGAATATAGTATTTATAACTTGTACGATGGAGAATATACTATTACCAGGGGATGTTCATTTATTTGATTTTGGAACCATGTTGTTCTTGAAACATTTGAGAGGTGATGTTCTCCAAGTCATGCCAAAATACTATAATTTCTCATTTCATACGAATACAAACTTTTATACATTCTAATAACCATGTGTTTTCTCTCAGTTAAAAATATGCACATGGTAAAATCTAACTGGTACATTTGGTAAAGCAAATAAACAGAGTAATTGTTGACCCAACAAACTAAAATCACTCGGAAAAACGAAAAAGGACAGGTAAATATTCTTAAACCTAGTTTTTTAGGAAAACGACAATAGCTAAAAAGATCGTTATTGGTAATCTAATCCCATACGTATGTTAATGATGCTTTAAATTTAAAAAAGCGATAAACCCAATAATTAAATTAGATTTAACGGTGCAGATGCTATCATTCCAAGGGCATCCAATGGTGAGTCCAAAAGTTTACCAATCGTGGGACCCACTTTATAAAGAGAGGTTTATTGTAATTGGGCCGTAAGCTTTTGGGCCCATGTGTCCGAAAATCAGATACTGATATTATGTTTTTTTTAATTGTGCCTTTTCACGTTACAATGCTGCCATGATTTTTTTTTTATTTGGTCGATATATGAAGAAAACAAAATTGCAATAGGTGTAAATATACAGTACAGTATAGTGTGATTTGTTATTCGTAGTAGCTACATAAATACGAAAATTAATGAAATTCTTCTCTGAAACATTGACAAAGAAGACGAGCAGTATATATATAAAAAAAAAGTCTCTAGTTAAGCTTCTTTGTAATATCTTACAAACCATGTCGTTATTAATGAAATTCAAATATTTAGAAAGAAAAAGAAAGCTACATGAAAAAAAGATACTGCATATGATTGATAATTATTAAAAAGGTAATAATATTGCTGGTGGTAGGAAAATAACCAAAAAATGTTTGGTCAATTATTGGTTTGACTGAAAAACAAAAAAAAATCAGCCTTGGAGTCTTCCGTTGCGAGGAAATGACCAAATCAGTCTTCGAGTCCAAACCAGACATTGTCGGTTTTGGGAAAAATAGGAAATGACGAACACACCCTCTAGTTCGTTCGCATTAATGCAGCCGTCTGAAAAGAGGAGACTAGGGGTACGATCGTAAATTTTCAAGTGCGAAAGGAGGCAATAGTAGTAAGTAGTCCAGCTAACGAGGTTTCTTCGCCAGTTGCTACAGATCACTGTCACTGATCTATATTATCATTTCTGCATTCTCGTTTCACAGTCGATATATTTATACATATACAATTTCATTAAATACTAGTAGTGTCAATTTATAGTATTTCATGTGAATAGAACAACTGATTTAAATATAGATTCCAACATAATAGTCGATCTTTGTTGTAATCTTCTTTTTAGAATTGGTGAATAATTCACTTTCTTTGCAATATCATATTAAAATGTCAATAGATTAAAAATAACCAAATTCGGATAATTATTGAGCCAAAATTATTTACAATCTGATTTGGTAAGCACGTGTGAATGAAACTTTATGTAAGAGAACTTAGTGGGTTTGATGACGACCTGAAAGTTGTGGGAAGTAGGTGCTTAAGGAGATTCGTTTCTTGATTTTCTATAATTTACTTTCTCTTCCTTATATCTAAAACCTTTAGAATTTTAAAATTGCCTTGAAAATTGAAATTTAAGTAAACAGACAAATATATTGAGATGGAGCATAAAGAGAAAAACATTGGGTTAAGAGTAAAAATAAGAGCAGTATCCAAAGCCCAAAGATAAATTTATCCAACCATGGAAGCACGTTGTATCCATTACCAAGCTTTTGTTTATTCTCTAATCGCATCGTCTCGTGTAGTGTTCCTTTTTTGTCTCCTTCACATCTCGATAAGGATTCTATTACTACTACCAACACAATCTTGATTCAAATCTTTACTCAAAAAAAAATATGATTATGATTAGTAATATGTAGGTGAATAGAAAGATTGTACCATTTTTCGTTGTTTTTCGACAAAAGTTTGCGAAAGTCTGATTTTATTCATGAGTCAAGAGACTTATATATATGTACATACGTTTAACCTAACTCTTAAGATACGAAGATTAAAAAAAAAAAAACTATACATAATATACATATATGTATCGAAAAGTATATTCTAATACTCTCCCTCAAGTTGGAGCGTAAAAGTTACGAACACCCAACTTATCCAAAAGAAACTCGAACTGAGCTCGACCGAGGGGTTTGGTGAGAACATCAGCCAGTTATTCCTTTGTAGAAATATGCACTAACTTGATCAAACCTGCAATAGCATCATCACGGACAAAATGCCAATCATTCTCTATATGCTTAGTCCTTTGATGCATAACTGGATTGGCGGCAAGATGAAGAGCAAATTGATTGTCGCAATGGAGAACGATTGGTTGTGTCGTCGAAATCCCAAAGAAACTCATTAGGCCACGAAGCCACTTGATCTCACTATTAGCATCCGCCATTGATCGATATTCTGCCTCCGTTGACGAACACGACACTATTGTTTGTTTTTGTGTCCTCCAAGAGATCGTAGAACCACCAAGAAGAAAGATATAACTGGACAGAGATCGACGGGTATTTGGACATGAAGCCCAATCCTAATCACAATAACCCGTAACCGTAAGATCAGATGATGCACTAAAGAAAATCCCTTGGCCAGGTGTGCCTTTGAGATAACGTACAACCCGCATTACTGCATCTCAGTGAGACACGCGTGGTGCCTGCATAAATTGAGAGAGAATGTGTACCGCATAAGCAAGATCCGGACGAGTGTATATCAAGTAAATGAGTCGGCCAACAACCCGTCGATATTGAGAAGGATTAGAGTAAAATTTATCCGAAGCTCGACCAAGATTATGATTATGTTCCATCGGTACTGGTGCAGGACGAGTACCCAACAAACCACACTCCGTCACAATATCGAGACAATATTTTCTTTGACAAAGAAATTTTTTGTCATTTTGGCGTGCTACCTCGATGCCTAAGAAATACCTCACAGTGCCTAAATCTTTCATGTGGAAACAACCATGGAGATATTCTTTAAACGCTACAATACTCACGGAATCATTTCCACCAATCACCAAATCATCCACATAAACAAGAACATACAATTCAACCGGACCACAAACCAAAGAAAATAGCGCATAGTCTGATGTAGATTGTTGAAAACCATAGGTAAGCAGAGCTTTCAGAAATGTATGGAACAAACATCGCGGAGACTACTTTAAACCGTAAAGAGATTTTAAAAGCTTGCAAACCTTGTTCAGAACATCACGAGCAAATCCTTGTGGAGGACGCAAATAAACTTCCTTTGTCAATTCACCATGTAGAAAAGCGTTATTCACGTCCATTTGATGAAGTTCCCATTTTCTCACGGCTGCAACCTTAAAAAACAACGAATCGTTGTCATCTTCGATACCGGAGCAAATGTTTCACCATAGTCAAGACCCTCCTCTTGACGATTTCCAAGTGCAACTAGACGTGCTTTATAACGAGCTATCGTCCCATCAGCATTATACTTGATTGTAAAAATCCACTTGGTACCAATAACATTCTTACCACTCGGCAAATCAGTAATATGATAATGCTCAAATTAATACCCTATAAGTACTAAAGCAGTTGTTGTAGTATATGTAAGGGTCGAACACAAGAACTCCAAATATCACACAATAGATTATATAGATTCGAATTAAGCTAAACCAAAAGATGTAATCGAAAGCAATACGTACATTAAAAGTGTTGTAAGTTAATTGGAAAGAAGATAGGCTCAAAGTATTTCTCAGGAATTCAATGAATGTAGATAAACAAACTAACAAGATTCAGATTTAGCGCGGTTCTTGAACTCAAATCACTAAGTTATAATTAACCAACTTTCGTTGCGAAAACTATCTAAGTCTAAATCCTAGAATTCCAAATCTCTTTGCGAATCCTAAAGTCTAAACCAGCTTTTAGTTCAAGTTTGATTTGTTCACAAAACAACTAAACCAAATCTCTTTGCGAATAGTTATTTTGCTCACCTTAAGTTCTATCAGATAATTAATCGCACTCTAGTGCCCAATCAATTATCCTAAGATCTAAGTTCCAGATTCGTCAACCTAGAATTAGCTATGAGAACAACTTATGGTGAAGAACTAATTCAGATGGTGAAGAACTAATTAACTAATTAACCTAACATTCAAAGAAAATCCTTATGAGAACCATGAACCTAACAGTGGATCTACTCAGACATGGAGATTGAAACAAGCAACATGATTGAATAGATCATCAAATCAAATAAATAGAAGAGAGTAAAACAAGGGTTCGAAATCTTCTCTCAGGCGAACAGAGTTTCAGACTTGTCTCCCTCCCTCACAGAAAACTAAAGTAAAATAAAGCTTAATTAGAATGTCATTGCCAAAATGGCTTAAAAACCTAACTTAAACTCCTAAAACACGTTTTGGGCTAAATTGTAAATAATAAAGTCTTCTGGGCAATTTTGCAATTCTTCAACTCTTCATAAAAGTCGCGATTTGTGTCTTGCTGCAGTGAGTATCGACCGATACTAGTCAGTATCGATCGATACTGAGGCTTCGAATCGGGCACTCAGCTACACGAACTTCTGCTTTGCTCCAAAATGCTCCAGAAAGCTCCAATATCCCTAATTATGCTCCAAACGTGCTAAAACCTGTAAAAGACTCTAAAACACTACAAAATAGTAGAAAGACTCTATAAAACGGACTTATATCATGGCTTAAACGGGGTAAAAACCATGATATATCATAATATCCCACGTTTTATTATCTTCAAGTGCTTTTATTTCTGCAGCTATAACATCTCTCCATTCTTGATAAAGCATAGCTTCGGCAAATGATTTTGGTTCCCGTACCGCCGAGATTTTGGCCATAAAACCCTTATAGCTGTCAGAGAAACGTGCACAAGACATATAATTAGCTAGGGGATACGGAGTACCTGAAGGACCAGGAGCAGATTGGAGTGACGAGTGTGATGGATCTATGAAGCATCGAGTAGAATAAGTATGATATGGTCCAAGTAACACTGAAGTTCTCTTTTCTCGGTGTCCACGACCAAGCAGAGGTCACTATTCTGTGAAACTTTGGGAACAGAAACATCAACAGCTTGAACCTCCTCATGAGAGGTCAGAGAAGACACCAAATCACTCCCCCTTAACACTGTGTCCCTCGCAGGTGAGCTCCCCTTAATGGGGACGCATATGGAAAGTTCACCCCAAGAGGTAAATCGTCATCATCCTCAATGAACGGCCGTGAAGAACCAACCGGATCGCTAGCTGAAGATGAATACGTAGAAGAGAGGGAACTCACAAAGGGAAACACATATTCATTAAACACCACATCCCTAGTAACAAAATACTCACGACGCTCCAAGTCATAGACTCTCCAACCTTTATGATTATATGGATAACCAAGAAACACACATCGAGTTGCCCACTCATCAAATTTATCACGCGCCCTAGTTACTTTATGAGCGTAACAAAGACAACCGAAAATCTTTATATGCTTGTAGCTAGCTGGTGCTCCGAAAGAAGCTCAAACGGTGTCTTTGCATGCAAAACAGAGGACGGTGTGCGATTAATCAAATAACACGCCGTCAACACGCAATCTCTCCAAAATTCAATCGGCAAAGAGGCTTGAAATCGCAGAGAATGAGCCACATTCAGAATGTGTCTGTGTTTCCGTTCCACACGACCATTCTGATGCGGTGTTCCCACACACGATGTCTGATGAGTAATTCCTTCAGATGCGAAGAAAGATCTTAGATACATGAACTCAGTACCGTTATCACTACGAACTGTTCGAATGGGTGCATCAAATTGACGAACAGCCATAACACAAAAATTTTGAAGATGTTTGGCCACTTCACTCTTAGAACTCATCAAGAAAACCGAAACAGCACGTGAGAAATCATCGACTACAGTGAGAAAATAAATTGAACCACACGTCGCATGTGTATTGTAGGGTCCCCAAACATCACAGTGAATAAGTGAGAAAATCGATTCAGTTTTATTATAACTTTCATCAAAAGAGAAACGAGGTTGTTTAGCTCTTACACAAATGTCACAAGGACCACTTGTTTGATGACTACCACTACCTAAATTAATAACATATGATAAACTAGAAATCAAAGACGTTGTAGGATGCCCAAGTCGCCTATGCCACAGCCCACGAACACTCGATGCACCAACTGCATTAGCTTGAACAGAAAACACTTTACAAAAATAGTAGATCCCATCACATTCATCACCCGCTCCAATCAGCATCCTCGTTGTACGGTCTGCAAGTAACAAAACTTCTCAGTAAAAATAGCCACACACGATTTATCTTTCAACAATCTTGCAACCAAGAGCAATGTATTCGTCAATTCAGGGACGAAATAAACCGAGAGAAGAATAATAGAACTGCCAAGACGAAGTTTGCCTTGTTGAGAGGCAATCACAACGTCTCCATTTGGCAAACCAATGGGGCAAAGAGAAATATCATAAACATCAAATAAAAGATTAATAAATCCCGTAAGATGGTGAGATGCATCAATATCGATAACAATACCAAACAGGCGATCCGAAGAGTGATTTGACGGAGTGTTTAATAGCTGAACCAGTTGAGTCACTTGGTCTTTACTCAACGTAAGACATGTACCATCTTCTATAGAAATCGTGTGATGTTGCTCATAAGTACCACCAACATTGAATGCAGCCATATGATGAGCTGATCCACGACCTCCTCTGCCGCGATTTGAGTTGTAACCACCGCGATCATACTGATTTTGACCAAACTGATTCTGCGTTATCCCTCGTCCGTCCACCAGTGTTGTTCCAATTCGAGAATCCTCTTCCATGACCACGACCACCATAACCTGTATCTGCTCGTGCCTCAGGAAATCCGTGCAATTGATAACAATCTTGCACGGGATGTCCATTCTGACCACAAAACGAGCATACAACAGCACCACGACCACGACCCCGACCCATGGTTGAAGCGTTTTTGTTTTGTGTTTGAATTGAAAAACCAACAACATCAGGTCTTGTTTCATAAATACTTGTAACCCGTTGGTGCCTTTCTTCTTGTACGACCATTGAGAAAACAGAGTTTAACGATGACGGTGGATTCATACACAAGATGTTGGATCGAATGGTACCAAAACGACTTGCATCAAGTCCCATCAAAAACTGACATCTCCACTGCTTATCCCTCTACTCTACAAAAGTGTTGATAACCTTGCAATTGGATGCTCCATAGCAACACTCTAAGATCGGCTCAAACTCATCAATCCCATCCCACATCAGCTTCATCTTCCCAAAGTAATCTTGCACTGTTTGTTTATCTTGCTTGCACGAATTCACCGAATCCTGTAACTCATAGATACGTGGCTCATTACCCACAGAAAAACGATCTCGAATATCCTTCCACAGCTCATACGCAGTCTCGGAACATGAAACATAACCGTGCAGCGTTGGCTTGATCGTGTTTAAAATCCACGCAACGAGCATTGAACTCACTATTCCCCACATTTTGAGGTCATTCCCTGCTTTGGGTACAGTAACAACTCCATCAATAAATCCCAATTGGTTATTATCTTTCAAGAAATCGGAGAGAATATTCGGTTCCTTAGTTGTCTTTGCTACCACCAGATCACCCATCGTTCACCACACTTAGCTAAAACGTCGTCGGTTTGCTAACCACCAATATAGAATCACACGGAAAAAAAAGAACCACGTCGGTTCCAAACACCAAGCGAAACCTCGTCGGTTTGCTATCCACAATAAAAAAAGAATATAAATCAAAGAGAAAAATATTGAGAAATTTGTATAACTGTATGGCTCTGATACCATGACAAAAGTTTGCGGAAGTCTGATTTTATTCATGAGCCAAGAGGTTTATATATATACATACGTTTAACCTAACTCCTAAGATACGGAGATTACACAAAAATGAAACTACACATAATATACAGTATCTAAAAGTATATTCTAATATACGCTGAAGTTTATTGTAATGGTAAAAACATGTATTGTTATGGGAGAGACAGGAGCACAAAGTTGAGATTCAAGAAGGGATATATGTTTTGCTTCTTTTGAAACCACGTAATAATAGAGACAACATGTTGTGAAAGCGATGCATGATAGAAGAAAATAAAACCAATAGAAAGTCTCAACAAAGTCATCTTTTTTTCTTTTGGTTTAAAATTGTAATTAGAGCAAAAGGCTTTTTTTTGTTTTTTTCCAATTTCTTGCAGTGGTCCAATTGAAAGGTGAAACAGTACCCAATAAAAGTGAAAATGGGACCATAAACTTGTCATGTTCACATCACCACTCTGTTTCTGAGCCCGACCATCACGGACTTAACCATGGTCCAATGATACAACCCCCATAACTCATCTCTACGAGCTACTCATTATAGTATGAACTCTTTTTAAACACTTAAAAATGTAATTTTGTGTTGTGAAAACAGAGAGAACCAGAGAGGAAACATGTCGTGAAGATTTTCTGTATTAGCTCTCTTGCAAGTCCTTTTCCATTGGCAGGATGTAGTTAGTTAGACCTAATGGTGTCAGATTGAGCTTGTCTTTTTTACAACTGTGTCGCACTTGTACACCATCATCAGACAACCAACACATAATTACAGTAATTGATCAATGCAAAGATATGGATGGATTTTAAAAGAGAGTCTTATGTTCAGTCTTTAGAAATACAATTCTTCCCAAATATTGTTTTGATTCGATTCACCTACATAAGAATTCGACAACAGCAAGCAACCAGAGACGATCATGTTGGATTGAGGATTGAAGTTATTAACACAGAAGGCGTAATTAGAGTTTCGGATTAGCGTTTTGATCAGAGAACCAGTTTCGATGTCCCATAGCTTTAAGTGCGGATTGTTTTATCGGCGTAGGCGGAGGTCAAGAGACGACCATCGATGGTTGGAATTTAGGGTTTGGGAGTGAATGTAAGGTGAGGAAGCATCCTCCTTTAACTTCATCTTCCATGAATATTAGAGAAAAAAGTTTGAACTTGCTCGGAAGTCGAATCGGAAAATTATGAAATTTTCTGCGGATTGAATGAATCGTCGTCGCAGGGTTTTGGGAAGGGTTGTGGACTTTCTTTCTGGCAAAGTAATGTACTAATTAATAATCTAGCCACACAATACAAAAAGATTGAGGGATGAGTTTCGAATTTCCATATATATTAGAGTCCCATCAAAAAGATTCAAAACAAAACACGTGAGATTTTTTTTTTTTTTAATCATCTGAATTGCATTAGCACTGGGGAAAGCTCCAAAAAACAGAGCAAAGCAACGTTTACATAGGCAAGGAATATCAGAAAAAACTGAAAAGCCAAAGCATCTAAGCCTAAAAAAGGACAATAAATGCTTTCTTTCAGCAAATACTCCATTACATAGAGGTCATAGCTAAGAAACCTTCACTGATGGTTTCGATACATTCAATTTCTCCCATCTCTTAAGACACTCTTTGCTATCTCTCGAGCAATATGATTAGATTTCTGAGATTCCAAGTCAAAATCACAGCTATCAAACCCTTGACGGAGAGAACAAATCATCTCCGTTAATGCTCTGTATCTCGGCCAGTTCTCTGGTTTTGAGATAGCGTCTATCACCGCTCTGCAGTCTAAGGCAATCCGAACCTTCCCTCATACGCAGATCTCTGAGGCTTCCCTAGCGTGGTTGATCCAAGCTCCTCCACAATGCAATCTTGAATTCCTCCAATTCACATTCATATTGCATTTTATTATACCTGCTGTCGGAGGAGACCATCGTTCATCCAACACCCGAACCTTCAGCAAAGCACTACCAACTTCCAAGATCGGTTTATTCGCATCCCGCCACGCTTGAGCCTCGTCAATAGCTCTCTGGGATAGTGCTGCTACCGTTTCCTGTTTTGCACCGAAAAGGATTTCATTTCGATTTTTCCATATGCTCCATAAAATCCATGGGATCTATTCCCTTATATATTATGGGGTGAATTTTTGAAAGTAACATCAATATCGGGGTAAAGTAATGATAGTTCATCGGTGAATGT
The DNA here is from genome assembly GCA_002933915.1 of Eutrema heterophyllum. NCBI lineage: Eukaryota > Viridiplantae > Streptophyta > Magnoliopsida > Brassicales > Brassicaceae > Eutrema > Eutrema heterophyllum. Next base: position 659,616 of record PKMM01019312.1, read on the forward strand.
TGAAGATACTAATAATACTGGGGCATTTTCGAGTTTCCATATATTAAAGCTTCCGGCTGGTTTCTATTTTGTCGTTCCCGGCAAATTTTCCGAAGTCACTAGAATTGTCGCCGGCGATTCGAACTCGGCCAACGATGCAATCAGCGGCGAATCTTCCGGTGATATTGAATCTGTCGCTGCGCGGGTCATCCTCGGAAGTCCAAATCTTGAACCTTAAGCATCGAAATGCTCACGCGCTTCATTGTTTGAGGTTGATTTCGAGTTTCGTCTCTTTTTTACTTGTGAGATTTCTCTTTCTGCTCCGTTTTGTCCGAATTAGTCAGGTTGATAGTAACATTGATCATTTGATGTAGCATTTTTGCATAATTGAGTTATATACATTTTGATTTGAAATGTGGATTTATTGAACAGCCGAAACTTTTCATGAAATTATGCAATGAAGTCTCAATCTTTATGGTTTTTGTTGAATTTGTCCTAAAAACCTTTTTTTTTCTCGTTTTTTTTTTGGGTTTTCATTCCAGATCAGAAGGGCAAGAAGAGTTTGAGAATTCTCAGGTTAGTATTCGTTGGGTTTCAAGTATGTTATCTTGTCTGATTTTCTTGCAGAGTGTAACTGGTAGGTTTACAGGAAAATCTTGGACTATCTTCTGTTACAAAACATAAGGACATATGGAACCTCTTTAGAGAAGCTCAACAAAGTAAATTAATTTTGGATGCCATTGGTTTTGATTTCATATTCTGAAAGTTAACTCACCGATTGTGTTGTATCGTCTTTGTTGTGTATTTAGACATCCTTTTCTTAAATAAGCAGCGCCTAGCTGCAGTTGAGGAGTTAGAGAAGCTGAAGAAGCAGAAAGATGAATTAGTAGAGAGGATCAACCAATTGGAAGCAGAAAGTCGGACTGTAACCAAGAAAGGTTTCTATTTTTCTGCTTTTGATGATTCATTAGATATAAGCAGATTAGTTGAAGTTATATTTTATCATGTATATAAGCAGATAGGTCTTCTCTACTCTGGGAGTTGCTTCTCCGTATTGATTCTATGGTGATCAATGGATTAATTGGCATTGAAGAAGCTTCATCCATGAGAAATCTGGTTAGGGAGCATGAAGTGAACATCTCTGAGTTTCCTCTTGATGTTCTGCAACAAGGAGATGCCGAAGTTCTAGCAGAACTTAGACGGTTCCCAACTAAAGGCAAAAGGTGAATTTATATTCGGATTTTAAGTCGGATTTTAAATTTATGCTCGACTAGTATTTGTCATTCGATTGCAGGAATGGTCTCCACGTGATTCATATATGCACTGAAATGGCTCCATTAGTTTCTGTTGGCCCTTTGGCCTCATATATTACAGGACTTTCTTGTGCACTCCAAGGAAAGGGCTACTTGGTTGAAGTTATATTGCCAAAGTATGAATCAAATCCCTCAGACACCAACTTCAATTGTGAAGCAGAATCCTACTAATGACTACTTTTTTCATTAATAGATATTCTACACTTGATTTGGAGGAAATTGAAGGGCTCAGGGAAATCGAAGCTGATGCATATTCGTATTTTAATGGTCAGCTGCATGCAAACCGAATATGGAATGGGTGAGTGAGATGTTTTTCTTTAATAAAGTTGGTATTTTTCGTCAGTTTTAATGGTCACCTTGTGTGTATGCAGAGTTGTCTCTGGAATAGGAGTGACACTTATTCAACCATTGTATTACGTATCAATGTTTAGCCGTGATAAAGTATATGGCTATCCGGACGATATTGAAAGGTCAGTATACTTCCATTAGCTTGATCTACATTTGTTTTTAGACTAGTTTGATTTATTTGTGGGGCTTTTGTTTTTTTTATCTGTTAATAAAAAAAATCAGATTTGCCTACTTTTCTCGTGCTTCGTTGGATTACATTGCAAAATCTGGAAAGAAGCCTGATGTGTTACACATTCACAACTGGCAAACTGCAATAGTTGGACCGCTGTTTTGGGATATTTTTGTTAATCAGGTAAAAACAAAAACAAAAAAGCTTCAAACTTTATAAAGATCATCACGCCTTACTTTTCGTATTGCCATATATTTGCGAATTTTAGGGACTTGAAGGTACTAGAATACTCTTGACATGCCAAGAGTTTGACTCAAAGGCAAGCCATTTTGCTTTTTCTCTTTTTGTTTTATACATCCTACATTGGCAAGATCGATTAAGAACTTGTGTAGCATATGGTCTTGTGTTTTTTAGTGTCTTGTGCCTCCTGAGAAGTTGGAGCTATGTGGGCTTCATCCAGCTAGACTTCATCGTGTAGATCGCTTACAAGATAACACGAATCCAAAGGTGGTTAATATATTGAAGGTAAGTGAAAGGAAAATACAGTGCACAAGAGTTATCTCTAAGTTACACTCTTATTCTCACATTGTCTTTACTTTGTTCTTACTTAATTAGGGTGGTATTGTCTACTCGAACAAAGTTGTAATAATGTCATCCTCAGATTCTGAGGGAGGCACACTCCATCATAGATCAATCCCTGGTCTCGAACCTACTTTAGCTGTTCACAAGTAAGTTCATGACAGTTTTTTTAGCTATCTTAATTACAATTTATCAGATCACGGTATATAATAATTGCGTTGTCTTGTCTTAAAATATAGGGAGAAGTTGTTTTTTGCTCCCTTTGGATTGGACAACTCAACATGGGATCCTTCAAGAGATGTTTATCTCCCTGAAAACTACAGTGCTGAGGATATACGGGGAAAATCAATCTGCAAAGTTGAATTGCAGCGTCAACTTGGTCTAGTGGAGGATGCTTCAACCACCGTTGTATGTGTTTAAGATCAAAGATATAAGTGGACCTAAATGCATTAACCATACCTGCTTATTTCATGGTGATTAACACAAGTACAACGTATTTACTACTCTTTGAAGGTAGGGTGCATCTTCTCAGAAATATCAGATGCTGATCTTGAGAGCTTGAAGTCACTTGTACTGAGTACAATTATGATTGATGTCCAGGTTATTTGCTCGATTTTTTTGTACGGATTGCAATACACTTTCCAAGAATCTAACTATACGTTTTTTTCTCCTTTTCCTTTGTTTTTCCCCGGTGGGGTTAAAAAAAAAAAACAGTTCGTTATAATGTTAAAGAATGAAGATGAGATGGTAATCAGGGAACTGGAGAAAACTCAAGATGAAATTAAGGTCAAGACATTTTCATTCCACCTTTCTCATCTGTTATATTTCTTCACTCAGAAAATAGATGTTTGTCTAATCTTCAACAGGGAGGAAATTTGAAGGTTGTGACCGGAAACAATGAAGCTGTTTCGCATTTGATTTTTGCGGGATCAGACATTATGCTGTGTCTGAACTTCCATGATCCAGTTCTCCAAGTCCATGTAGGTTTCCACACTCCTTAAGTAGCTCTCTGTGAGATTGGAATTGGCAAAATCAGCTTTCTCTCATATAGCTCTCTGTTTTCTTATGATGCAGCTCAAAGCTTTGAGATACGGATCAGCTCCAATCGAACTAAACCCCCAAACCGAAGCTTTCAGGTAAGAATATGCCTTAAAGTATGAAGTGACCAACAGAGTTAAAAAAAAAATAAGGATCAAGTCTTTGTTTCAGGCATTTTGGAACACATGAACAAGAGGCCACCACTGCTAAGTTGATCAATTCCTTATTCGGAAGCATGTCCTTAAGTCAAGCATTGGATCTTATAGTGAGTAATAGGAGAAGATTCATTTTACATAGTAATATATTATATGGTAAATGATGATATGCGAATTGGATATCTGTGTGTTATGATGGATGATGATTGCAGAAGAAGAATCGGAGGTTGTGGAAGTTAAAGATAATGGAAGCAATGGAGAAAGACTTGTGCTGTGACGTTCACGTGTCTGCATATACTTCAGTTAAGAACCTGTGAAAGAAGAAGAAGAAGAAGATACAATAATGTCCAAATAAAACTTGGAAATTATCATCAAAATAAAAAAAGGTCGTGTGTTTAGTGAGATTAGTTGTAATGTTTGATTGTTTTCCAACAAACATTGACTCTTTTTGTAGTTGAGGATTAAAAAAAATGGAAATTTTATAAAACCAAAAAAAAAAAAAAAAAAATGGAAATTTTAAAATTCTGTTAAAGAGAAAAAAAGGAAAATCAGAAACTGTAAGCATGAGAAGATATCGAATAAAAAAAATCCTAATAGAAAACCGAGTTCCAAGTTGTAAAACAGAAGTGAGAGAATATACCCCAAATCAAAACAGGAATCGAAATTACGAAGACAACAAGAGCTGTATATATATAAATATTTCTCCTTTAGTAAAGAAAGACAGAGTGTGAAATTGAAATCTGAGAGAGATAATGACGAAAGTTGGCCAGAGAGATTCTCCGGCTATAGCTGAAGCTTCGACGCCCATCGCTAAAAAACGATTTTGGACTCCGGGAAGGTAACAAACAAGTCTTCTTCTTTTCTTAACTTCAATTTCGATGATTATGTTATATCTCTCTCTCTGGTTTTTTTAACACGATTAAAGCATGGTTGTGTGAAAATAAAATAATAAAAAATCTAGGATTTGTGCGAATTTAGGATTCCAACAAGTTTAGGCAAGAATCTCGTGATTTCAATCTTTTTGCGTTGTCATGTTTAGGGAAGTAGCTAAAGAAGAAACTTGATCTCGTCTAGGTTTCCCAAATCGAATTCTGCCCTAGATTTGTGGGCTCGATTCCAATATTATTTTTCAACTAGCGGATTCTAACTCTTGCCTGATTCTATTTGTAGATTCGTTGCGATCTTGTGTATCGTTAACCTCATCAATTACGTGGATCGAGGAGTGATCGCAAGTAATGGTGTTAACGGAAGCTCAAGAACATGTGACCCCAAAGGGGTTTGCTCAGCAGGAACTGGAATTCAGTATGATTTTTTTTTTTTCTTTCTGATTTCTAATTTTTCGATTTATTTGATTTGATCGATCACGAAAGACTTAAACTTTTGTTTTGTCTTGATACAGAGGAGAGTTTAGCTTAACCAACTTTCAAGATGGTCTTTTGTCATCTGCGTTTATGGTTGGCCTTCTTGTGGCTTCTCCAATATTCGCTGGATTGTCAAAAAGGTTATTTTTTTTTTTTTTTTGTAAACAGACAGAAGAATCACGAAAACATTTGTGTTCTTGTTTTTAGTGTATACTTAAAAGTCTTTGTTTTGATTTATCTTGTCTTTCAGATTCAATCCTTTTAAATTAATCGGTGTCGGACTATCTGTTTGGACTATTGCTGCTGCTGGTTGCGGGTTTTCCTACAACTTCTGGATGATTGCTGTTTTTCGAATGTGAGTATTCTTTATTAACTCTTTCTACGCCTTTTCAGTTTGGTCTCTGTATATAAACTAACATCTTTTCTTTTCATAACTTGCCTAGGTTTGTTGGGGTTGGTGAGGCTTCCTTTATTAGTCTTGCAGCACCATACATTGATGATAGTGCTCCTGTTGCACGGGTTAGTTTTCGACACAGCTACTTAACTGTTACGGTTTTCAGCTAGTTTACTCATTAAAACTTATCTGATTTTGTGCTTTTCTTTCCAGAAAAATCTCTGGCTTGGACTGTTCTACATGTGTATACCAGCAGGAGTTGCTCTAGGCTACGTGTTTGGTGGATATGTAAGTACAATGCTTGATGCTTTTCTCGTTATAAGTGTTCTGATTCTGAGGGAATATATGTTTATATTTTATTTGCTTCCATGTTCAGGTTGGAGACCATATCGGATGGCGTTGGGCGTTTTACATAGAGGCAATCGCAATGGCTTGCTTTGTTGTTTTGTCCTTCTGTATCAAACCACCACAGCTAAAAGGTATCGTAATTAAATGCTTTAATCTTCATTGTATCATCTCTAGTTTCTTCTGGAACTTGTGCCAATTTTTGATTAAAATGTTCCTCTTCTTTGCGTAATAGGTTTTGCTGATAAAGATTCAAAGAAACCCTCTACATCTATTGAAACGGTCGCTCTTACAGATGCAGAAGCTTCACAAATCAAAACCGTGACCCCCAAGTGAGCTGCTTTATCCTCTCTTCACTGTTCTGGCCTATGCAAAAGGCAACTATATATATACTAATATTCTCCTCTTTTTTTGGGCAGATCCAAGAGTCAGAACCTGTTAGTCCTATTTGGAATAGACTTGAAGGCTCTTTTCTGCGAGAAAGTATTTGTTGTAAATGTTCTTGGTTACATAACCTACAACTTTGTAATCGGAGCTTACTCATATTGGGGACCAAAAGCTGGCTTTGGTATCTACCAAATGAAAAATGCAGACATGATTTTTGGAGGGCTTACAATCATCTGTGGGATAATTGGAACACTAGGCGGAAGCTATGTGCTTGATCGCATAAACGCTACACTTTCTAACACCTTCAAGGTAATTTTTTTTTCTTTCACTAAACACCTTTTTATTACTATGAATAATCCTTTTTCTGATTACCTCTTATTGATTGATCTTTTATGCAGTTACTAGCGGCATCTACTTTATTCGGCGCAGCGTTCTGTTTCGCTGCTTTCTCCATGAAGAATATGTATGTCTTCATCGGTCTATTCGCAGTGGGAGAAATTCTAATCTTTGCACCACAGGTAATATAATCAAATCCTTAAGAGTTTTCTGTTTTTTTTTTTACGACGAGTTTGATCCTAAAACATTTGTTTCTTTGTTGTTTTCTTTTGCAGGCTCCAGTTAACTTTGTGTGTCTCCATTGCGTTAGACCAAACTTGAGACCATTATCAATGGCTGTTTCAACTGTTTTGATCCATCTCTTAGGCGATGTTCCTTCTTCCCCACTTTTTGGAAAAATGCAGGTTTGCATCTTCCGTCTTTTGACCAAGATCTTAGTTTTTTCCCCCTTTTTTAGAATTAGATTTATGAACTCTCAATGTGTTAATTGCAGGATCGTCTCAAAAACTGGAGAACATCAACTCTTATAATTACTTCAATCCTGTTCCTCGCAGCTATTATATGGGGCATTGGTAAGTACTCAAAATTCATTTTTTTATTCATCTCATAAACTTTTTTTTTCTCTCTGTATATATAATTCTTCTAAGTAATTTTGTTTGTTTGTTTGCAGGGATATTTATGAAGAGTGTGGACCGGTCTAATGAAAAAAGTGACGATGATGAGGTCGAAGAAGAGAAATTGGAAAGCAAAGCACACAACTCTTCTCTCGTCTAATTTTTGAAGACGTTTATGATTTTTTCTTCTATGACCAAATAATTTTTTAGATTTTTTGGTTCTACATTGTTCAATTGAACAACAATTCATTTGATTCATTTTTTTTCTCCTTAGCTTCTCAGTTTCTTTTGTGTACATAAACTAATTATTGGAATAAATTTTTGCTTTTTATCCATTTCAGTCTTTCAGATTTTATAGAGGTCTTCCATGTTAATGGATGGGAATTTGTTTTCTTCATAATAGCATTGACCATTTTAAGAACTGAACTAAATAGATTACAAAACTCTAAACAAACAATAAACTGACGCACACAAGTAAATATGTTCCAAGTAAACCAATACATTATTGAATTTAATAATTCTACTTAAAAAAACGATTATAATTGTGTAGTTGTCACAACACAATAGATCTCTTTTCTGTCACATCCTAATTTTCCTTTTAAACTAGATCCTATGTTAATTCACAGGACACTTGGATCAACAAGTAACCAAAAAGGCTTGAGAGAAGATTGCGACTATTTGAAAAAAAGAAAGTACTTAGATTCATTTGTAGTGAGGGCTTCCATGAACAGAGCATGGAAATTTATTTTTTGGTAAACATTCATGAAAGAAAAAGAAAAAGAATAGTTCTCATTTCAATTGGAAAAAAATGTGACCGATAAATAAGTGAGCCACTAAACAAATGCGGTTTTCTTGAAATTCGTCTACTAAAACATTATTCGCTTTATTTTATATTACCACTTTTGCTGAATCTTCTCATTCAAAAATGGGGAATTTTTTTTTTTTTTTTTTTTTTGTTATTTGGTTTGAAAAATGGTTGGTTCATCATCATCAGTTTAGAAGTTTGGACCAGCTGCAAGAATCTCTTCAGTCAACTTTCCATCATCTCCAATCTTATGACTTGTGAATGACTCAAAATTGTTTCTAAACAAACCAGCCAATTTCAACAATGTGTCCTTATAAGCCACTTTGTCTTCCCACTGCACCCAAAACACACACAAACAGAAATGTCAATTTTCTTAGCTTTTTTTAGAGAAAATAAAAAAATATATATATATATAGGAATGGGTTATTCTGATTCATATAAAATAAGAGGTTGTTCCGTGTCTCTCTAACTTACTGCATTCATAGGTTCCAGAATCTCAGAAGGCACTCCTTCAACTTCATTTGGAATCTCCAAACCAAAAATCTCTGTTTTCTGATAAGTTGCATTCAAGAGGCTACCCGAATGTATAGCATCAATAATCTTTCGGGTATACGCCAACTTGATACGACTTCCAGAGCCATAGCTGCAACAACAACCATCAAATCTCTGTTTTATATATATTTTGCGTTTATAATTGAGATTTGGAAGTAGAGGTGGATGGTTTACCTTCCACCAGACCAGCCGGTGTTAACAAGCCAACCGGTGGCTCCCTGAGCCTGCATTTTCTCAGCTAACATAGCTGCGTACTTAGTTGGGTGAAGCATAATGAAAGCAGCTCCAAAACAAGCCGAGAAAGTCGCTCGAGGCTCCTTAACTCCTTCCTCTGTTCCTGCTACCTGCAAAATCACAGATTCGTTGCTCATCAATTGGAGAAAATGATAACCAAACCGGAAATTTTGAATGATAGAAAATGGTTAACAAACGGGTCGGTACATATTTATTTACAGAAGACTTACGAGAGCAGTGTAGCCACTGATGAAATGATACATAGTCTGAGCCAGATCGAGCTTGCTGATTGGAGGCAACACACCGAAGGCGTCACAAGCCAATAGGATCACGTTCTTCGGGTGTGGTCCAACGCACGGTATCTTCGAGTTGGGAATATACTCTATCGGATAAGCCGCACGTGTGTTCTCCGTCACCGACTTGTCTGTATAATCCACTTCTCTTGTGTGCTCATCAAACACTACATTCTCCAAAACTGTCCCCAAAAACCAAAAATGTTTATTTTTGAGATGCAAATAAAACTGTTGTAGAAAAAAGAGTTTTGTTTTTAATTACGTACCAGTTCCGAATTTGATAGCGTTCCATATATCAGGCTCTTTCTCCCTAGACAAATCAATGCATTTCGCGTAACAACCACCTTCGATATTCGAGACTCCAGTCTCACTCCAGCAATGCTCATCATCTCCGATCAAATACCGGTTATGATCAGTCGACAATGTTGTCTTTCCGGTTCCAGAGAGTCCGAAAAAGAGAGCAACGTCTCCATCTTTGCCCATGTTACAACCAGAGTGAAGAGACAGGATCTTTCTCTTAGGCATCAAATAGTGCATCACACCAAAGAGTCCTTTCTTCATTTCTCCAGCATATTGTGTCCCTAGGATCACCATCTCTCTTCTTCCTAGGTTTATGTCTACACTCGTCGACGACGTCATGTAATGAGTGTAACGGTTACACGGGAATTTTCCGGCGTTATAGATCGTGAAATCGGGTGTTCCAAAATTCTCTAACTCCTCTGCTGTTGGACGGATACACATGTTGTGCATGAAAAGGGAATGATAAGCTCTTGCTGATACGATTCTGACTTTGATTCTGTTCTTTAGGTCCCAGTTTAGGTATTGATCATTCACAAACACCTGACAAATAATTAATACTCCCTCCGTTTTATATTACTTGTCGTTCTAGATTGTTTTACGTAGATTAAGAAAACAATTCAATTTTCTGTTTTATCTTTCATTAATGTATTATATATTATGATCACACTAATTAATAAACTAAATGAGTAGGGATAAAAATGAAAATATTATCAAACATTTGCATTGAAAATCTAAAACGACAAGTAATATGAAACAAAAGTTCTAAAACGACAAGTAATATGAAACGGAGGGAGTATAATTATAATCAATTTTTTTACCTAATAGTGCTTATAGTTTCAACTATCAACTACAACCTTTGTATTAAATGTATATGTTTGTTTGACTGAGTTACCTTGTCCAAAGAGTTCAAGTAATCCACAGCTCTTTCTCGGTTCACCAAAAAGGTTTGTTCATCCATTTCGATGTTTGGTGATCCTCTGTTCAACAAAAAAAAATGTAACATATAATGTATTAATACTAAAGGAAATTGGTGATCTTCATTATGTGAAATGTAGAGAGAAAGGGACTCACTTTCCCCACCAGAGCTCGGACTCAGTGGTCTCATCCTTAACCACACGCTTATCTTTAGGAGACCGACCGGTTTTGGCTCCGGACAACGTCGCCAACGCACCGGTCGATGTCACAAACGATCCTTTCTCATACTTTATCGCCTGCTCGTACAATTCTGCAATCATAAAATTCGAAATGTGACGTTTTGTTAATTTTATATATAAAAAAAAGGGGTATGTTAATGTAATCAAATCGGGTTAATGAAAAAGGGTGGCGTGTGGTGGGGTTTTTTGGATGGTCACCGGCGGGAGAGAGGTTGTGAAGGACGTGAGTGAATTTCAAGGCGCTGTCGCTGACGTCAGCAGTCGGAAGTGACGTAGGAGTGTGTGGCACGTGCGCCACTTTCGCCGCCGACGTCGGATCTCCTCTTATTAGCTTCGGTCCTGTCTCTCTCGTCAACGAAGCCAACGATGCACTGTCCATTCATCAACAAATTATATATATATATATATATTCATTACTCCCTCTGTCCCAAAATATATGATTTTTTAGTTAAAAGTGGCAGTTTAAGAAATTAACTTTTTTTTAACAAAATACTCTTTCAGTTCCTTACGTAAAATGTTTAAGATAAAAGCGCGAAGTTTAAGAAGTACATAAATTCTAGTTTTTCATATATTTTTTACATTAAAAACATTATTTAATATCTAACTAAAAATAAAACCAACCAATCAAAAAACATATTGCAGAATATAAATAGTTACAAACATCTAATTAAATTAATTTTTGCATAGAAACTTGGAAAAAATCAAATAAAATGAAACAAAAAAATTATCTTAAACATCTTACATAATGGAAGAGAGAGAGTAACATTTAATTATTAGTTAAAAATATAATTCAGTCAATCATAATAAAATTGCAGAATTCAAAGAGTTAAAAATATCAATTAACATTAAAATTTGCTTAGAAATTTGTAAAACATCTTATAAAATAAAACAAAAAAAAAATTCTTAAACATCTTATATTATGGGACAGAGGGAGTATCATTGTTTCTTCAAATTTCATATAACATATTATCGGCCGCTTTATTAACTCCTATAGTCATAACGCGGTTTCACGAGTTTGATTACCAAAATCATAGGTCTTTTAATTTTAATTAAATCAAGGTTCTGATTAGTACGTAACACTACATAGTGGAAGTATCACGACAAATAAAAAACAAAACTACATAATGACGGAATCACGGGAACAAAAAAATACTAGGCGGGAAAAAAACTTAATGTAACTACCAATTCGCGTAATGACGATTTTGTTTGGTTTTGGTCATTATAATTATGGAATCGCGCAAATGCAATCTATGAATCACAATTTCGTATAACTGTGTGATTGGTAATCATAAATTCCGAAATCGTTTAACAATCTGTTATTCCTCCGTCTTGTGTGAATCATCAATTAAGATCCAACTTTTTTATTGACTTATTAATTAGATTTTTGTTTTTCATTCCCCATGGTTAATAAAAAAAATAGCAATTGGACCTTGTGGTATAATAATAAGAAATGTACACACCTGACGGATTGAAGCATGGTCTCGCGGGAGACAGGAGTGGTAGGTCCACTGGTTCCCATCACCACGCAACCGCCTTCTTTGAGAGGAGTGGTCGGAGCAGATCGTTTCTTCTGGAGACTGTGAAGCTCGTCGATTGTCTGAAAGTTGACCCGCGGTGCGGTGTCGTCGTGGCACACGTCTCTCGACGTCGGAGATTTGGCGCCCTTCTCCGTCGTGATCCTCGGAAGCGCATCACGCGCCGCCGCAGCCGAGAAACTGAATTCTCCATTGGTGTTTCCGTTTCCGTTTCCGTTTCCTGCCATTTTCCGCTAACCTGGGATTAATTAAGATCAATATACACAATTAGCACGCACGTACACGCATATATACACGTATATGAATTTAGAGAGATGTATGAAGAAAATGTTAGTACCGGAATGTCTGCTTCTTCCTTTTGTGTTAAAAAATAATGAATATATAAAATAAAATAAAAAAAAATTGTCTGAAGGAGAGATTAATAGCTGATGATGGGGAAGAGGAAGAAGGAGCCGCATTTATAGGCTTCCTTTGACTCGGTTTCTTTGTGTGGGCTTTCGGTTCTTGGGTCAAAAATGTCTTGGGCCTGAAACCAAATTTAGGCAAGGCCCATGAGGAAGAAGCTCGTTTAAGTAAAAAGGAAAGAAGCCTCAATATAAAACCAGAGGTCCAACAAGGGTTTCTTCGGGAGAGAGGAAAGAAAGAAAAACACAGATCACGATCATATTCCAGGGAAGACAGAGAGAAGAAAGAACTTGCGGTTGAGCAAGCTCGGTAACCTTCTCCAGAAACTGTTATAGCTAGCTAATCCTTTTATCTTCTTCTTCTTATCTTACCTGAAACAAAGAGAGAAAGAAGAACAATTAGGTTAGCTTAGTTGTAATATGTGTCCATTGAGATTAATGGAGTTTTAGGGATCAAAGATCCTAACCGGACGTAGAGGTTAGTTAACACCTCGAACCGGGTTAACAAATTTGTGCCTTGTTCTTACGATTCACTCAAACACATAATCGATCCACATCAAGAACACAAGCGAATTGAAAGACGAAATCAAAGCTAAATTCTCAACAAAGTGGTATCAGAGCGAATGTTTAGTGCAGGTTGGGAATACGGTCGAGTATCCAGGTGCACAAGGTTGATCAGGCAAGGTATTTGTGTTCGGGATTGACCTGGTTAAAGGTAAGAAGATTATCATGGAACCGGTACAGAAGTTTGAGATGGAGAAGTTTGATGGGAAGGGTGATTTCGGTATGTGGAAGTTCAAGATGCTAATGCAATTGGAACTCCAAGGTTTCAGAAACCTAATTCAGGAAATCACAGGTGAAACATCCTCAACAGCTAAGGAAAAAGCAAAGGAAGAGGACTCTTCCGATAAAGAACCAGAAATAAAGTTGACTACCAAACAAAAAAAAGACAGAGATGTAAGGGCAAGAAATCTGATTTGCTCCAGCCTCACTAACATGGTTCTGAGAAAGGTGATGAAGAACACTACATCTGCTGGGGTGTGGAAGGCATTAGAGGATGATTATCAAACCAAAGTCCTACCTAACAGAATCTATCTAAAGCAAAAGTTCGCTAGTTTTAAGATGGAAGAGCATAAAAGCATTGAAGAGAACGTTGATGTGTTTCTTAAACTAATAGATGATTTGGCCAGCTTAGGAATTGAAGTTTCTGAAGAAGACCAAGCAATACAAGTTCTGTCAAGTCTGCCTAGACAGTATGCTGCACTTGCTCACACTCTGAAATATGGCAAGAAGAAGGATGAAACCTTAGAGCTAGATGAGGTAATCACACTAGCCTACGCTAAAGAGGTCCATAACCTCTTTATTTTGCAGAATGGAAACAGTTTGCAATCTACAAACAGTTTATTTTGCAGAATGGAAACAGTTGGTCGAAAATCAGACGAACAAGAAAATCAAATGTCTAAGGACGGACAATGGTCTAGAATTTTGCAATCTACAAATGGATAAGCTGTGTAAGGATTCAGGAATCAAGAGGCATAGAACTTGTACCTATACTCCACAACAAAATGGAGTATCAGAAAGGATGAACAGGACTATAGCAGATAAAATACGATGCATGTTGTCATAAGCTGGTTTGGAAAAGAAGTTTTGGGCTGAGGCAGCCGCTACTGCAGTTTATTTGATTAACAGAACACCAAATGCTTCGCTTAAGTTCGAGATACCAGAGGAAGTTTGGTCAGGGTCTAAGATTGAGTATAATCATCTCAGAAGATTTGGATGTACTGCATATGTCCACACTATTCAGGATAAGATCAGTCCTAGGGCTATCAAGGGAATCTTTATGGGTTATCCTCAAGGCACTAAGGGCTACAAAATCTGGTTACCGGAAGAAGGAAAGTCGACCATAAGCAGGGATGTAATCTTTGATGAAGAGACATTGTATATGAAGTCTGAACTAAAAGAAGATTCAAAGAAAGGAAAATCTAAGAAGATTGTCTTTAGTTCAGGGGAAACCTCTCGACAAACGGTGGAAGTCTGGGTCATTCTGGATATGATTCTGAAAGAGAAACATCTGAGATTACAGGATCTACTGGTCAAGGTGGAGCTGGGACAGATGAATCGGAATCTTCATCAGAGTCAGAGAATGGATCAGAAGGAAATACTGATACAAAACAGGAGAGTGAAGAGATGGAATGGTCCCTTGATAACTACTTGCTGGCTAGAGATAGAACAAGAAGAGTCTCTAAACCACCAGCAATATTTGAGAGTGGTGAATATGTGGCTTATGCTTTGTCTAGTGCAGCAGACATTGAATTAGATAAGCCAAAGTCAGTTTCAGAAGCTAAGAAGAGCAAAGATTGGAAGAAATGGAATCAGGCTATGATTGAAGAAAAGCAGTCACTGGATAAAAACAACACATTCGTCATTGTACCACGACCTCCAAAGAAGAAGATAGTTGGTAGCAAATGGATCTTCAAGTTAAAAGAAGGAATACCAGGAGTGGAAGAACCTAGATACAAGGCAAGGCTTGTGGCAAAAGGGTTTACTCAAGTGGAAGGAGTGGACTACAATGAGATATTTTCACCAGTAGTTAAGCATGTTTCAATCCGTATTATGCTATCAATGGTAGTGAATTTAGATATGGAGTTGGAACAGTTGGATGTGAAAACAACATTTCTTCATGGAACTCTAGATGAGGAAATCTACATGGAACAGCCTGAAGGGTTCATTGAAAAAGGGCAAGAGAAGAAAGTCTGCTTGCTAAAGAAGTTTTTATATGGTCTGAAACAGTCACCTAGGCAGTGGAACCAGAGGTTTGATGAATTCATCAAGTCTAAAGGTTTTCACAGGAATGCTAAAGATTTATGTGTGTATCACAAAGGTAAAACGATACATGACAATATCTAGCTACTTCTGTATGTTGATGATATGCTGGTTGCTGCTAAAGACATGAAACAGGTGTTCGATTTGAAAGAAAGTTTGAAAGCAGAGTTTGAAATGAAAGATCTTGGACCAGCAAACAGGATTCTCGGTATGGATATCACAAGGGACAGAAAGAAGGGTGTTCTGAAATTATCACAAAGGAGGTATTTGAAGCAAGTTTTAAGAACGTTCAATATGGACAATTGCAAACCGGTGATTACCCCAGTTAATTCACAGTTCAAGTTGAAAAGTTTGACCAATGAAGTGCTTATTTCAGAATCAAGGTTGATGGATTCAATTCCTTATGCTAGTGCAGTGGGGAGTTTAATGTATGCTATGATTGGGTCAAGGCCAGATTTGGGTTATGCTATGGGTTTGGTTAGCAGGTTTATGTCTAAACCAGGAAGAGATCATTGGGTTGCGGTTAAATGGATTTTCAGATATCTTCAGGGTGCATAAGAAGTTTGTCTTACTTTCACTAAGTCAGAACATTTTGATATAGAAGGGTTTTCTGATTCAAATTATGCTACAGACTTAGACAAAAGAAGGTCGATTACTGGGTACGTTTTTCAGGTTGGGGGTAACACAGTAAGCTGGAGGTCGGTATTGCAGCATGTGGTAGCTCTTTCAACCACAGAGGCTGAGTACATGGCGTTGTCGGAAGCAACGAAGGAAAGGTTATGGTTAAGAGAGTTTTGTGATGAATTGGGTATCAAGTCAGAGTTTTTTAAATTAAATTGCGATTCACAGAGTGCTATTTGTCTAGCTAAGAATGC
The DNA here is from genome assembly GCA_002933915.1 of Eutrema heterophyllum. NCBI lineage: Eukaryota > Viridiplantae > Streptophyta > Magnoliopsida > Brassicales > Brassicaceae > Eutrema > Eutrema heterophyllum. The sequence continues at coordinate 675,609 of PKMM01019312.1, forward strand.
AGTTCATCATGACAAGACAAAACATGTTGCAACAAAGATACACTTCATCAGAGACATAGTCGATTTTGGGTTAGTCAAAATTCAAAAGATTCACACTACCCTAAACCTGGCGGACATGCTAACTAAGAGCTTACCTGGTCAGGCGTTTGAGAGGTGTCTCTCAACATTGAAGGTCCAAGCCTGAGCAGCGGAAGCAGTGCTCGCGGGTGGTAGTTGTCGATTCAGATCACCTCGCAAAAGAGCACAGAAGGAACAGAGGTTAGTATTTGTTCTAAGGAAATAAAGAATTGACAGATATAAAAAAAAAAAAAAAAAAAAAAAAAAATCGGGATATTGATCTGAGTTTGAAGAGGGGTCTTACCTTTCATACGGTAACGGATCATCGTGGAGAGCTAATCGGGTCTTCAAGAGCTGGTAAAAGCAGGAAGGAGAATGTGGGACTGAGGATGTCGGCGGTGTGGTCGCCAGAAGGAGAATCTCCGGCGGTGAAGTCGGAAATGAGGGAAAAGAGGAAGCCCGAAGAAGCGCCGGATCTTGCCTAAAGGGTGAGGTCGAAGAGAGAGGAAGTGACGGTGGTCGTCTTGATCGGCGTGGTTTTCCGATCTGGTGAGCCAAAGCGGCGGCACAACGAGATCGCCATAGAGCGTCGCGAAGCTAAGGAGGCGGAGGTTTTTTTTTTTTTGAAATGTCTGAGAAAGACAAGTTTTTCGACCTAAACCGAGGTGGAGTTTGTGGGCTTTCGGTTCTTGGGTCAAAAATGTCTTGGGCCTGAAACCAAATTTAGGCAAGGCCCATGAGGAAGAAGCTCGTTTAAGTAAAAAGGAAAGAAGCCTCAATATAAAACCAGAGGTCCAACAAGGGTTTCTTCGGGAGAGAGGAAAGAAAGAAAAACACAGATCACGATCATATTCCAGGGAAGACAGAGAGAAGAAAGAACTTGCGGTTGAGCAAGCTCGGTAACCTTCTCCAGAAACTGTTATAGCTAGCTAATCCTTTTATCTTCTTCTTCTTATCTTACCTGAAACAAAGAGAGAAAGAAGAACAATTAGGTTAGCTTAGTTGTAATATGTGTCCATTGAGATTAATGGAGTTTTAGGGATCAAAGATCCTAACCGGACGTAGAGGTTAGTTAACACCTCGAACCGGGTTAACAAATTTGTGCCTTGTTCTTACGATTCACTCAAACACATAATCGATCCACATCAAGAACACAAGCGAATTGAAAGACGAAATCAAAGCTAAATTCTCAACAAAGTGGTATCAGAGCGAATGTTTAGTGCAGGTTGGGAATACGGTCGAGTATCCAGGTGCACAAGGTTGATCAGGCAAGGTATTTGTGTTCGGGATTGACCTGGTTAAAGGTAAGAAGATTATCATGGAACCGGTACAGAAGTTTGAGATGGAGAAGTTTGATGGGAAGGGTGATTTCGGTATGTGGAAGTTCAAGATGCTAATGCAATTGGAACTCCAAGGTTTCAGAAACCTAATTCAGGAAATCACAGGTGAAACATCCTCAACAGCTAAGGAAAAAGCAAAGGAAGAGGACTCTTCCGATAAAGAACCAGAAATAAAGTTGACTACCAAACAAAAAAAAGACAGAGATGTAAGGGCAAGAAATCTGATTTGCTCCAGCCTCACTAACATGGTTCTGAGAAAGGTGATGAAGAACACTACATCTGCTGGGGTGTGGAAGGCATTAGAGGATGATTATCAAACCAAAGTCCTACCTAACAGAATCTATCTAAAGCAAAAGTTCGCTAGTTTTAAGATGGAAGAGCATAAAAGCATTGAAGAGAACGTTGATGTGTTTCTTAAACTAATAGATGATTTGGCCAGCTTAGGAATTGAAGTTTCTGAAGAAGACCAAGCAATACAAGTTCTGTCAAGTCTGCCTAGACAGTATGCTGCACTTGCTCACACTCTGAAATATGGCAAGAAGAAGGATGAAACCTTAGAGCTAGATGAGGTAATCACACTAGCCTACGCTAAAGAGGTCCATAACCTCTTTATTTTGCAGAATGGAAACAGTTTGCAATCTACAAACAGTTTATTTTGCAGAATGGAAACAGTTGGTCGAAAATCAGACGAACAAGAAAATCAAATGTCTAAGGACGGACAATGGTCTAGAATTTTGCAATCTACAAATGGATAAGCTGTGTAAGGATTCAGGAATCAAGAGGCATAGAACTTGTACCTATACTCCACAACAAAATGGAGTATCAGAAAGGATGAACAGGACTATAGCAGATAAAATACGATGCATGTTGTCATAAGCTGGTTTGGAAAAGAAGTTTTGGGCTGAGGCAGCCGCTACTGCAGTTTATTTGATTAACAGAACACCAAATGCTTCGCTTAAGTTCGAGATACCAGAGGAAGTTTGGTCAGGGTCTAAGATTGAGTATAATCATCTCAGAAGATTTGGATGTACTGCATATGTCCACACTATTCAGGATAAGATCAGTCCTAGGGCTATCAAGGGAATCTTTATGGGTTATCCTCAAGGCACTAAGGGCTACAAAATCTGGTTACCGGAAGAAGGAAAGTCGACCATAAGCAGGGATGTAATCTTTGATGAAGAGACATTGTATATGAAGTCTGAACTAAAAGAAGATTCAAAGAAAGGAAAATCTAAGAAGATTGTCTTTAGTTCAGGGGAAACCTCTCGACAAACGGTGGAAGTCTGGGTCATTCTGGATATGATTCTGAAAGAGAAACATCTGAGATTACAGGATCTACTGGTCAAGGTGGAGCTGGGACAGATGAATCGGAATCTTCATCAGAGTCAGAGAATGGATCAGAAGGAAATACTGATACAAAACAGGAGAGTGAAGAGATGGAATGGTCCCTTGATAACTACTTGCTGGCTAGAGATAGAACAAGAAGAGTCTCTAAACCACCAGCAATATTTGAGAGTGGTGAATATGTGGCTTATGCTTTGTCTAGTGCAGCAGACATTGAATTAGATAAGCCAAAGTCAGTTTCAGAAGCTAAGAAGAGCAAAGATTGGAAGAAATGGAATCAGGCTATGATTGAAGAAAAGCAGTCACTGGATAAAAACAACACATTCGTCATTGTACCACGACCTCCAAAGAAGAAGATAGTTGGTAGCAAATGGATCTTCAAGTTAAAAGAAGGAATACCAGGAGTGGAAGAACCTAGATACAAGGCAAGGCTTGTGGCAAAAGGGTTTACTCAAGTGGAAGGAGTGGACTACAATGAGATATTTTCACCAGTAGTTAAGCATGTTTCAATCCGTATTATGCTATCAATGGTAGTGAATTTAGATATGGAGTTGGAACAGTTGGATGTGAAAACA
>PKMM01019312.1:679505-726000 GCA_002933915.1 Eutrema heterophyllum
AAAAAAAAAAAAAAAAAAAAAAAAAAAAATCGGGATATTGATCTGAGTTTGAAGAGGGGTCTTACCTTTCATACGGTAACGGATCATCGTGGAGAGCTAATCGGGTCTTCAAGAGCTGGTAAAAGCAGGAAGGAGAATGTGGGACTGAGGATGTCGGCGGTGTGGTCGCCAGAAGGAGAATCTCCGGCGGTGAAGTCGGAAATGAGGGAAAAGAGGAAGCCCGAAGAAGCGCCGGATCTTGCCTAAAGGGTGAGGTCGAAGAGAGAGGAAGTGACGGTGGTCGTCTTGATCGGCGTGGTTTTCCGATCTGGTGAGCCAAAGCGGCGGCACAACGAGATCGCCATAGAGCGTCGCGAAGCTAAGGAGGCGGAGGTTTTTTTTTTTTTGAAATGTCTGAGAAAGACAAGTTTTTCGACCTAAACCGAGGTGGAGTTTGTGGGCTTTCGGTTCTTGGGTCAAAAATGTCTTGGGCCTGAAACCAAATTTAGGCAAGGCCCATGAGGAAGAAGCTCGTTTAAGTAAAAAGGAAAGAAGCCTCAATATAAAACCAGAGGTCCAACAAGGGTTTCTTCGGGGGAGAGGAAAGAAAGAAAAACACAGATCACGATCAGATTCCAGGGAAGACAGAGAGAAGAGAGAACTTGCGGTTGAGCAAGCTCGGTAACCTTCTCCAGCAACTGTTATAGCTAGCTAATCCTTTTATCTTCTTCTTCTTATCTTACCTGAAACAAAGAGAGAAAGAAGAACAATTAGGTTAGCTTAGTTGTAATCTGTGTCCATTGAGATTAATGGAGTTTTAGGGATCAAAGATCCTAACCGGACATAGAGGTTAGTTAACACCTCGAACCGGGTTAACAAATTTGTGCCTTGTTCTTACGATTCACTCAAACACATAATCGATCCACATCAAGAACACAAGCGAATTGAAAGACGAAATCAAAGCTAAATTCTCAACACTTTGGATTACGCGTCTTAACTAATCGTGGTTTATCTTTAATTACTTGATGATTATCACGCACTACAAGAAAACTGAGTATTGATAGCACATTACGATAGAACGATTTTCGTAACTGCTATTAAAGGAGGTATGCTGGGTTGGAATACTCTATTATAGCATTTTAAAAATGCTAAGCCAAAATTTCAATAAACGGAGGCAAAAAATAACTTTCAGAGCCTAATTTATGTCTTGAGCGCCAAACATTTAGCAAATTTTTTAGTTTTGACAAATTTTATCCCTCTCTCGTCACTAAACAACAACGCCGTCGAGACTCCAAAGCTTCCATTCCCGAGCTTGATTTCGGTGGCCGGTGGCGGTTTGGCTTGGTCAGTTCACGCCTAGGGTTCGAACTGGCTGGCTTTTTTTCGATCCAAATCTCACTATGTGCGAGTGTTTGTTTCCCGAGATCCAAAGTTTTGCAACTCCGTGGATCTCCTCCTCTCTCTGTATCTCGTACCTTGAGGTTCGTTTCTCTGTTAAACTTCGACATATGACACAGATCTTATCAACTTTTAATAAAAAAAAGTTTTTTTTTCTCTCAAATACGACTGACTATCGAGAGCAAAACCTAATCTTCAATCGCCTCTTCCTCTCGATGGTTTCGCCGCCGCGAGCCGTCGCATCTGCTCCTCTGGTGAGCCCCTCTCCGGTCTGATTCTGCTCAACCACTTTCAACTAATTTCGATTCAACTAAAAAAATTCAGTTTCGCAAACAATTGAAGGTTCCAACGATTCAACTAATTTCGAAGACCCAGCTACGAACGTTGGCCCTACGGTCAATGAACTTGTGTCATTTATATCCGGCAACGTTGTAGCTGCAGTTGTTTCTGCGTCTGTTGGGCTTGACGATTTTGATGATTGAGTCGTTTGGATGCAATGATGTGATACTTCTTTTGGACAGTCTTTCTGATTTTCGTTCTCTTGTCATGTTGTAATTGTGTCAGGAAGAGTTTTAACTAGCCTTATTCAAGGTCGAAGGAGGGTTTGCTTGCGCTTTGGATATGGTGAATCATATTGAAGCAAGTATGGGGATTTCTTTGGGATCACAGCCCCTGGTTATCCTGGTATCAAATTGCTCTCTTTTCTAATTTCATTGTTGGTTTGTTAATGTCTTGTGTTAGTGTTTCGATTGACTTGCAGTAAAGAATAATGTTTGTCTTTTAATTAGATCGAGTTTATTGTATCACATGGTTTATATATACTCAATTGTGTAAAATATGAAATTTGCAGAAGAAGTGGAAGCCACTTCAGACTCTTGCTCTGTCAATGCAGATCCAAGTAATGGATAATAACTGGACTAGACATTGATGATGTAGACAAGGTTTGTTAGCCACTTTATATTTTTGTGTCAATTGTTGGATATAGCCTTATGTTATGCTCTTATGCTTATAGTTTTTGAATATGCAGCTACTGATATAGTCAGAATGCTCGTTTTGCATCCTCATGAGCAAGTATACTTATTAAGCATGTGGAAAACAACAATGGGAATCATCTCTCACGTGAAGCTATGGTTTCTCAACATGAATTAAAGTATCAGCCAATGTCCTTTATTTAACTTGTATCTCTCTGTTACTTTAAATTCAATCAGACCTGCTTTTGGATTTGATAAAGAAAGTCACAGGAGATTCGGCTCTTCCTGCAAATCTTCTAACAACAGTTCGTGTCCTGGTTAATCTATTCAAGAATTCTTCATTTCATTATTGGCTGCAGAGGCATTATAGTCAAGTAAGTACTATTTCGTCTCCCTGCTTTTATATCATATTTAGAATCTGTGATAATCTCTGTGTCATAGAAAATGATCAGCCAGATGAAAAGAACACCATTGTTTTCAAACTCCATGTGAAATAGCCATATCAGCTGAGTTCCCTGAGTTCAGCAACAAGGACAAGACTCTAGTGTTCCAATTCTCTGTCAAGCACGAGCATAAGCTTGACTGTGGTAGTGGATACATGAAGCTGCTCAGTGGTGATGTTGACCAGAAGAAATTCGGAGGAGACACTTCTTACTGGTGCATTTTCTGTTCCATTTGTCCCTTTCATCTCTATATCGTTATATCAACATCAGACATTTAAACGTCACGCTTATCTTCTTTTACTCGCAACATCATGTTCAGCCCTGATAAGGGAGCACTTAAAGTGGTGAAGGTATTAGGACAGGTTTATATTATCATAGATCATCGATAAACATCTGATGACCAAACTTCATGAATTGCAGGGGACTACAGGGAAATGGGAACGATGTGTGATTATAATGTGCATTGCAATAAAGACATTAGAAGCAGCATACCAAGGCTATCGATCTCTCATCCTCAGACACAAACTTCTTTACAAGCTTGTGCATTCATTAACTATCTGTAAACTTTTCTGTCAAGCTTCTCCAACAGTTCATCTTCGATGTGTGCTGAACAAGTGGAAACTGAAACAGAGTTGATGAATACAGCGGGAACGAGCGTTGTGGAGGCTGACAAAGAAATGCTTGATCGACTGCCTAAGATTGAGTCGATCAGTATGTTTTGTGATAAGTTCCTAAAACTATTCATAAGTAGATTTTTTCAGGTTTTGTCGAACTTGCAATGTATTTTATGTTGAGGATTGACACTTGTTGAGACTTGGATTCAGAATTATAAATTTTTAATATAGATTGTATTTTTTCGCATATGGATTGTATTTTCTTTCGAACGTGGATTGTATTTTCTGCGAAAACTGGTTTCTTTCGAATGGGGAATACAATGTTGCAAAACAATAGATCATAGCCTAAAATAAGAGTTACAAAACACAAGATCATAGCTTGGAAAAAGAGCTACATAACACTAGATCATAGCATGAAAAAAGAGCTACAACATTAATTAGTATAGCATTTAAATGAGTTATAACAGCATAAATCAAAGCGTTGAAATAACGCTATAATAGAAAAACATATAATAACACAAATAGAAAACGCTATCGTATGGGGTCAACCTATTATAGCTCCTCCAGTCATAGCGTTTATGAAAACGTTATTATATCCCTATGATAACGTTATTCGTGTGCTAAGAATGCCCATTTTTCTTGTAGTGACGTTACTAGCTCATATATAGCAATGTATGTAGAATTGTAGATATATATATAATTCTACTATCTATATCATATATACTACTATTATTAGTCTTATAAGATGACTAGACATTACGTTGATCTGAACACATTTACAATTCTCATTAGATTACTAGTTAACTACTTGCGCACATGGCCACATGGGTGGATCAATTTGCATATACTAATTACTATATTGTTGGGCTTTTCCAACTCCCATTTTAGTATGATATTGTCCGTTTTGGGCTCAGATGGCAAAGCCCGCACGAATTTGTTTTTGGGCTCCTTCCCAAAAGGCCTCATACTAATCAGAGTTGAACATCATTTCTATATTAGACAATATTTGTCTAAACTTCCGATGTGGGATTTAGATTGATATGCCAACAAACTTCCCCTCAAACCAAGGACCACAAATCCTTGGACTCCGACCTTTAGCGAAACCTAGGACCCCTTCTTGTACCGCCGTAATCACCAACGGAACTCTTCACCTGACTCTCCGCATAATCATGAAGACTTTCGACACAAGGTCCGGCACTCCTAATCGCGAGGTACACCTTGAGGGCTCTCCCACATGAAGAAACGGTAAGGGGTGCCAAGTTTTGCTAAAGGTCGGAGGCCAAGGATTTGTGGTCCTTGGTTTGAGGGGAAGTTTGTTGGGATAACAAACAAAGTCCCACATCGAAAGTTTAGACAAATATAGTATAATATATAAGTGATGTCCAGCTCTGGTTTAGTATGAGGCCTTTTGGGAAGGAGCCCAAAAACAAATCCGTGCGGGCTTTTCCACTTGGGCCCAAAGCGGACAATATCATACTAATGGGGAGTTGGACATGGGCTTGAAAAGCCCAACACTTTTGGAAGAAAGGGACAAAGGAGATTTAAAGCGTAATTCTGCAATAAGGGCTTAAATCCGCAACAAGTGGTATCAAAGCACGCAAGGTCTTCAATTCACAGATTCGACGGGAACACATATTCTCACACATGAAGAAACGGTTGAAAGAATTGGTGAAGCGTGTGCAATCACACAGCTTCACGGCGGACGAGATGGTCTCTCGCCGGAACGAAGTCGTCGGAGTTGCAGAGAAGCGTCGCGGGTTTCACTGTGAGGGGAGGATTGTTAGAAATCAGAGTTCAGTCATCTCACTATTTGGGCCGGCAATTGGGCTTACTACAAGCCTTGGTGTCAAGTTGGGCCCAAGAAGGTTACTAGGTTTTCATTGGTATTATAAATACAGTTGTAAACACCTAGGAATCATGAATCCTAAATTGAGAGTCTATAGGGTTCCAAGCACCTTAGGGCGTCTCGTAGAACTAGTGTTAGAGAGATAAGGTTTTTTCTGGGAATCAGAGGGATAAGGTTTTCTCTGGGGAATCTAGTTCTGTTCTTTGTTCTTTCTTGTTTTTTGGGTGTAAGAGAGATCTATGTTGTGAACCACATCGGAGGTGTTTTTCGATTGTTATTGAATAGTGGATGTTTTTGATCCCAGATCCACCCCAGATGTAGCGGCGAGGCCGTGAACTGGGTTAACAATTTATGGTGTTCGGGTTGATCTGTGTATTCGAAGATAGATCGGGGACAAAAGAGATTTAAAACGTAATTCTGCAATAAAGGCTTAAATCCGCAACATACATATACTCCTTGTCCGATGGATTCGAATGTATTCATGTCCTCACGTTTGTAATTAAGAAACAATTCCGTTAACATTCAACAAATACATTGCATTCCAGTATAATAAGAAACTATGTCTATGTCGTTTTCAAAAATCTTATCCGTAAAGAGAAAAACAATACTATATTTTAACGCACGATCTTTTTTTCTGATCAGTTGTGCTTTACGACAAATTTTCAGGTTTAATTAAGGGTAATTGCATCAAATGACATTGACCATTAAGAAGAAGAGCAATGGGTATTTTGGGTTTTCTCTTTCCCCTCACCTAATTTCCAAATCAACATCTAATTTTTTAATTATCTATTCATATTCACCAAAATCACCCTTTAATTAACATGCTGAAAAATAAAATCTAGTCTAGATTATGAATGTGATTTTGAGCCTAATATATATGTTTTTTGTCTTACAAATACATTGTTTAATTGATTCGATCAGTTCTAATATTGTTCGTGAGAGGAACTACATTAAAGATTATCAAATCAGAATATACTTTGTTTTAATATTTTTAAAATAAATAAATGTAAATAGATATTTTCTTGTCCTCTACAAAAATTAGTGAACAGTGATTAATATTCTTGATGAAATATGGATTCATTGGATTGTCTTCGCTATTTAATTTATAATATGACGCAAAAGTTGAAACCCGTATTCTTTTTACGATATTGTTGTATTTCTATGTATATATGTAATGAATCTTTTTTTGTTAAAGTTTTTTTTAATGTGTGTATGACATTTGAAGTTGTATTTACTGGGGCAGAAATTATATAACATTACGGTTTTCTATGTATATATGTATGAATCTTCATTTTCTCGTGCTTGCAAAAATGCCCCTAAAACCACCATCGACACATATTGTTGTATTTCTATGTATATATGTATGAATCTTCCTTACTTTATTGCTTTAAGAACCCCATTATTAAATCTAACAGGTCTTACTTACAGCCATCTCTAAAGTCTCCAAACAGATCCATACTTTTAGCCAAAGAGTCCAGAAGAAAAAAATGACCAAGAAAATGAAACATAGATACACATGTGCCTTCATCAAATTTAATGCTTTATTTCTTAATGAAATTCATCCACGTTGTANTATATATATAGAGAGAGAGAGAGAGAGAGAGAGAGAGAGAGATTTGTAACCAGAGAAATGGTTAGGTTTTCTTTTGTTTATGTTGCTAAAATAAGAAATGATGAGAACAAGGAAACCACTTCAGCGCGTCCCTACTTCACAATCATTTTAGCAATATTGATTTTGCGCAAGTTCTGTATGTGGAAACTCTCTTTATCCACATCTCATAAAGAAATAGAGTCTGGAGGGACTATGTACAACTCATGACCAAATTGGCCGTAGCCACATCGTTGCTTACAAGCGTTGTCACATAATGGATGAGTAGCATTTTCTACTTTTTAAGCATACTTGGGAAGTGCCTATGCCAAGTGAGACACTTGTGCCAAAAACACTCATCATGAAGAACAGAGAAGTACAATTACCAGAACACACCACACGTTCTCTATAATGCCTGAGCCATAATGCATTAACTGCGATTGCTTTAAGAGTATTCGATATGTTTACTTTAATGCTTGAACCATAATAAATGTGAGTTTAAAGAGTATTCGATTAACTTGCTAATTGTTGTGATTCGTGTTACAAAGTCACATGAGGTTGAGTAAGTCAAGGTGTTTTATACATAGTAAGCTAGTTTTCTGAGTAGATTCTTTATGATTCCTTGTGTGTTTCAATCCCCGTTCTAAAAATCCCCGCCTAGCTCCGATTATTCCCCGACTAGTCGCTAGACCCACCCCATCCGCCAAGCTAGTCTAGGCGGCCGCCTAGTTTTTTTTTGTTTTTTTTTTTATATTTATTGTTTAACAAAAATCTTGAAAAGTTCTAATTTGGTTTTACTATATTGTTAGAAAGTCATTAAAAATCCAAAAAGTCCAAAAAAGTCATTAAAAATCATTAAAAAGTCATAAATTTATAAATTTATGAATTAATATGTTAAAAAGTCAATAAAAGTCCAAAAACTAGTCCCCGATTAATCTCAGATTAATCTCCGATTTTCGGGTTAGGCGCTAGACCCAACCCGACCGCCCGACTAGCGCCTAGCGCAATTTAAAACATTGGTTTCAATTGGTTTCCATTTTGGGTAAATAAATATTGTTAAATTTCAACAACTAATTTGTGTTTTTTTATAGCGTTCAACAACTTATTGTCTCTATTGTGGCAAATCCTAGCGTGCCTTTGAGAACTATGGTAAACTGTGGAGGAGAGTTCAATTTTTACATTTGTTGCGGTGGTTTACAAAGGTAAGGATGTATCTGAGACATCAAAATATTGTTAGATCAAAATATTCTGATACTAAGCAAACCGGTTTGATGTTCAGGACGGTATGGACAACCAGAAGATGTGGCTGGCTTGGTAGAATTCTTGGCTCTCAGTTCGGCAGCCAGTTACATCACCGGACAGGTTAACTCATACTCCTATCAAATGAAAATTTGGTTATTAGCCTTGGTTTCTGATTATGTTATCTGCCTAACCATTGTTAAATTCATTTGGTTTGCAGGTATTCACCATCGATGGAGGTATTGCCATCTAGGCACTTGGTAAGATCGGCTTTTGTTTCGGCAAAACGATTTGGTTAACAGACAAATTTGAGTTCTTTCTGGCACTTGGTCGGATTTCTATTTTGCGGATTCTGTTTGGAGAGAGATCTAAAACTCATTTGCTTAAACTACGTTACATAATATGAATCAAAGAGCTTTGTAGCCAAAATTGTTGGTTAATCATATATATGAATAGAGGCTAACCCTCTCCATCCTTCAGCCACGTCAGCAGTTGAGAAGAGGACACTGTCCAACCTCTTGCGTTTCCGAAACGTACTCTTCTGTCTCCTCTGATTCTTTTCTATGGTTTAAAGTGTAAAACGCTTCAACATTAATCATATATATGAATAGAGGCTAACCCTCTCCATCCTTCAGCCACGTCAGCAGTTGAGAAGAGGACACGTGTCCAACCTCTTGCGTTTCCGAAACGTACTCTTCTGTCTCCTCTGATTCTTTTCTATGGTTTAAAGTTTAAAACGCTTCAACATTAATTAGAGAGAGATTCATTGTTTAGCGAGTATTTTAGATGCGTAAACCAACAATTTCTTTGAGGGAAATGGCCGCCGATAACTGATCCCCTGAGACGAGAAGAGTGTATCGAAACTTTGAAAGTTTACTCTCTACTCGCTGCCAAATTCGCCACATCTAAGCCGGGCAGTTTTCAACTCTTGTTTGTTCTTTGTGTATTTTATTGATGGAGGTTTTCAATTAGGTTTCTGTTCCAGCATTTATCCTCGGATCAGTTCAAGAAGAAGAGAAGAAGAAAAAAAAAACAAGGAGGAGGATAGCGAGGAGGAATCTGGGGATGAGAGCGAGGGTGATAAAGAGATGATTAATTTGAAATCTGAGGGAAATCCGAAGAATCTAGGGAGGTTCTATCAGAGGAAGAGATTAAGAGTGAGAAAAAGCTTGGTTTGAAATTGGGTTATTCGTATGAAGAATCTGATGAGGAAGCAGAGTCTGAAGAGGAAGACGGCGAAGAAGTATCGGAGGAGGATACCGAAGAGGACGACGAAGCTGTTTATGAACGATGGACCAGAAATTGAAGTAAGTTGCTTTTAATTTTGATTCATATGCCTTTGATTATAGGATTTGTCATTCTCTTTTCAGAAACAATAATTTTCATATATTGCAAATTTTGGTTATGCTGAATGTTTGCAAGAAGAGAACATAACGAATCTCGAAAAATAAACTCACAGAGTGGCTATTGTTAACATATGACTGGAAATTCGGTAAGTTCTAGATCGATTATGTATTATTTCAAATTAGCTCTCTTTTGCTTTAGTCGCTTTGCTATGGGTATGATACTAATCAGATTGGTAATGAATACTGAATGATTAAGTTTTTTGCTCAAAAAACAGAAAGTGTTTGTTTTTTTGCATAATCCAGAGTTAGTGTTCTATGAGTTTAGTAACATGTTCTTATGGCTGCTATCTTATTTGTAAAAAGGAAAGTAAAGAGATTGCAGAAGAGAAGAGACATGCGGCTGATTTTGAGGATAAGCATCGTTCATAATATATATGTGGTTTGAGAAATATGATAAGAAGTCCGAGCTCGGTTCCTTTAGAGGAGATAGGGAAAACAACTAGGGATTTCATTTCATACTGGTGAGTAATATAAAAAAATACTATTTTAGTGAGCTTAAACTAGCATAGCGTTTTTAGTTTTTGATTCTGCTATTTTAAGCATATGGAACCAATAACATATGGATATTGTGATAGATTACGTTGGTATTTGACTACCATCTTTTATGCCTTAGTAGAAAGAGCAACTGAAGGGTTCTTTTGATTTTGTTGGTATTAACTGCTTCACTTCGGAAACCGAGTTAGGAAGCTGCTTGTGAAGTTGATTATCGTTTGCTGTGACATTAATAATGAATCTATGCTTTCTAACCATGAAAATATTTCCATATCTCTGATAATTACTTATCTTCTTTCCGAGTTTTTATGCGTTTACTTGCAGCAAAAAATCTAAATGGGTTCAAGATTGATTGCCAGTTACTTGTATATGCGTCATCTACATGATATTCTCTACGATTATGAGTTTTTTCCTAAGACTCTTTACATGTAATGCTAATAATCTTCCAGCTGGCTACTGCGAAGTGCTCAATTTGCACAGGAGGGTTAAGAAATGTTTTCAAATACTTCAACAAGAGCTATGATGACCATTCAACTCAAACTGAATTTGACGTTTTGGTAAGGAAATTCAGTTTGAGTTTTTAAGCAAAGAGTAAAAAGCCATGGCTTACCGTTTCCACTTTCCAGTAACAAAGATTTTGAGACAAATTCAGTGCATTTACGGGTAGAAAAAGACACGTGAAGAGAAAGATGAACTTCAACAATAGTAAGATCATATGAGATATCTAATGGCTTCACACAGAGTAGTCAATAAGTTTTAATGTAGTAATAAATTGATTATCGAGTAGTAACTTACCAATTCTTTAAAGATTTTATACAGAGTTTTAACTTCAGTTACTTACCAATNCACTGACTCATTTAATTGATTTTCCTCAAGCCCAACAACATGAAGAATTTTCGACAAGGAGAGTTCAAGAGCCAATTTTCGATTTCAATTATGTTTTAATGTTGTCTCTTTCTCTCTCCTTCATGCAGACTTATTGCTTCTCTTTATATGTATTATGTAACTCATTGTCGGAAACCCTAAGTCTTTTGTTAAGTAATTTGAGAGTTTTTCTCTTGGATATTTCTGTGAAAGAAATATTTGTCTTCTAAACTTCTTGTATGCGATTCCTTGAAGCTTAGAGTGTATCAGACTTATCATAGATCCTTCCATCGATCTGTGTGGCGTCTCTCGATCTCCTCTCCATCCATTTCACTCACTTGAATCTCGTATAACTTCGTATAATGTATGCTATACGAAGTTATTACGATATATATATATATATATATATATAACGAGATCAGTTTTACAGCCAAAAGAATTCATATATATATATATATATATCAATTTTCATAACCAAATTTCAAAAAAAAAATCTCATATAAAATAGTTAAAAATTGTATATGTTTAAAATAAAAAATTCAAAAATCTTTTTTTTATAATGTAAATAGCCTAAATTTTTTTATTACCCGGGGGCCGAAAAGTATCGAGCCGTTCTTGATAATCAATAAGCAATATCAGAAATAACATCCTTGAATTATTTAAACTTGAAAAGACGATCTAACGTGGGGTGTAGTAAACAAGAGTTTACTTAAAATTCGATAAATTTTATTATAGTTAAGCTGTTAGAAAGCCAAGGTGTCAGTAGGCTGATCTGAACCGTTGATTTCAAGGGACGGCGATCGGAAGGTCAATGTTTGACAGCTTTTCGCAGTCACAGCCACGTTAGCTGCCTTATCTCTGCCGCATTACGAGGATGGTAATAACAGGTGACCAACCTTTTTTTTGAAAATGATTAAAATCCCTTTAATTTAGTTTAGTTAATAAAATAATTATACCACTAATAGATTTATTTTCCTTTTAAAATATTTGATGTTTGAAAAGATTTTGTTTTTTAACATAATTTTTTTTATTTCCTACACAAATTTATATACATTGTTTTATCTATCCGTATTGACGAAGACATCGATACAAGTTCAGCTGGATCCAAGGAAGAAGCTGCTCACATAGCAACTATAGAACAAATGCCAAGAACAAGATCAGGAACAAGGCGTGTGAAAGAGCAGTTTATCAAGTATATGAATAAGCTCACCACTAAGGAAATGGAAGAAGACGTGCAAGAACTACATAAGAGTCATACAACACCATTCTTGCCGGTTCTTCAAAGAAACAAGGAATTTGTTATCTTCATCGTTACAAAGAAAATTCAAGAGGCCCAAAGAAATCACTGAATGGGTATGTGTTTCATTTGTGCTCTTTTTCCCTTGTCCAAGTTTTGTCCTAATGAGTTTTTTTGGAAAGGTTTTTAATGAGGCACATGGTTCACATTATCACTGACTCATTTAATTGATTTTCCTCAAGCCCAACAACATGAAGAATTTTCGACAAGGAGAGTTCAAGAGCCAATTTTCGATTTCAATTATGTTTTAATGTTGTCTCTTTCTCTCTCCTTCATGCAGACTTATTGCTTCTCTTTATATGTATTATGTAACTCATTGTCGGAAACCCTAAGTCTTTTGTTAAGTAATTTGAGAGTTTTTCTCTTGGATATTTCTGTGAAAGAAATATTTGTCTTCTAAACTTCTTGTATGCGATTCCTTGAAGCTTAGAGTGTATCAGACTTATCATAGATCCTTCCATCGATCTGTGTGGCGTCTCTCGATCTCCTCTCCATCCATTTCACTCACTTGAATCTCGTATAACTTCGTATAATGTATGCTATACGAAGTTATTACGATATATATATATATATATATATATAACGAGATCAGTTTTACAGCCAAAAGAATTCATATATATATATATATATATCAATTTTCATAACCAAATTTCAAAAAAAAAATCTCATATAAAATAGTTAAAAATTGTATATGTTTAAAATAAAAAATTCAAAAATCTTTTTTTTATAATGTAAATAGCCTAAATTTTTTTATTACCCGGGGGCCGAAAAGTATCGAGCCGTTCTTGATAATCAATAAGCAATATCAGAAATAACATCCTTGAATTATTTAAACTTGAAAAGACGATCTAACGTGGGGTGTAGTAAACAAGAGTTTACTTAAAATTCGATAAATTTTATTATAGTTAAGCTGTTAGAAAGCCAAGGTGTCAGTAGGCTGATCTGAACCGTTGATTTCAAGGGACGGCGATCGGAAGGTCAATGTTTGACAGCTTTTCGCAGTCACAGCCACGTTAGCTGCCTTATCTCTGCCGCATTACGAGGATGGTAATAACAGGTGACCAACCTTTTTTTTGAAAATGATTAAAATCCCTTTAATTTAGTTTAGTTAATAAAATAATTATACCACTAATAGATTTATTTTCCTTTTAAAATATTTGATGTTTGAAAAGATTTTGTTTTTTAACATAATTTTTTTTATTTCCTACACAAATTTATATACATTGTTTTATCTATCCGTATTGACGAAGACATCGATACAAGTTCAGCTGGATCCAAGGAAGAAGCTGCTCACATAGCAACTATAGAACAAATGCCAAGAACAAGATCAGGAACAAGGCGTGTGAAAGAGCAGTTTATCAAGTATATGAATAAGCTCACCACTAAGGAAATGGAAGAAGACGTGCAAGAACTACATAAGAGTCATACAACACCATTCTTGCCGGTTCTTCAAAGAAACAAGGAATTTGTTATCTTCATCGTTACAAAGAAAATTCAAGAGGCCCAAAGAAATCACTGAATGGGTATGTGTTTCATTTGTGCTCTTTTTCCCTTGTCCAAGTTTTGTCCTAATGAGTTTTTTTGGAAAGGTTTTTAATGAGGCACATGGTTCACATTATCACTGACTCATTTAATTGATTTTCCTCAAGCCCAACAACATGAAGAATTTTCGACAAGGAGAGTTCAAGAGCCAATTTTCGATTTCAATTATGTTTTAATGTTGTCTCTTTCTCTCTCCTTCATGCAGACTTATTGCTTCTCTTTATATGTATTATGTAACTCATTGTCGGAAACCCTAAGTCTTTTGTTAAGTAATTTGAGAGTTTTTCTCTTGGATATTTCTGTGAAAGAAATATTTGTCTTCTAAACTTCTTGTATGCGATTCCTTGAAGCTTAGAGTGTATCAGACTTATCATAGATCCTTCCATCGATCTGTGTGGCGTCTCTCGATCTCCTCTCCATCCATTTCACTCACTTGAATCTGTTGAGAGTGACCTTAGTCCAGCAACAACTTCACCATCGATTCACTTCACTTCATTATCATTTCAATCGAACTTGTTGAGAGTGACCTTAGTCCAACAACAATTTCTCCATCAATCTATCATTTATGCTCCAACTCGTTTGGCTCCTATATCACGTATCCATTAGAATATAATTAATCAAATCAACTAATATAAAATAATTAACATTTAATTATAATACAATAAGATATTATGTGACAAAATTTGTAATATGTGTGAAAAATCTAAAACATCAAACTTATAAGTCGAAAGAGAGAGTAATACTTATGTTTTAACACAAACTAGTGTTTTGGATTTTCCTATATATATTTTAAAAAATTATTTTATTTTTTCATGAAAATACTATTATAATTCTAAAACTAACTAGATCATATACGAAAATATATTTGTATGAATACTGTTATTTAAAATCAACTATTTTTAATATAAAGTAATTATTAAAAAATCAATATGTGTTCAACATAAAAAATGATTTTCTAATATTTATCGTCATAAGTTATGCTCAGCTAAAAATTTACATTTAAGAAGCCTAAAAAAATTTACAAAACGCTTATCTTTCTTAATGCCTACCCTTAAATTACATGCTTTAGGGCTAGGTCCATTTATTTGACAATTAGTTTGTAAAGTGATGTTAATACGAGTGGCCCAGACCCGTTTAGATCCGTTTAAACCATGTCTGTTTAAATCCATTTATATTTATACATGTTTAGGTCTGTTTAAATTAAAGCCTTAGACCGACCCGTTAAATTTTTTATTCTTTTTTTAGTTATCTAAAGATATATAAATCATAACATTAATAGTAAACTACACGATTTGTGTCTTTGTGGGTCTTTGTTTGTGTCTCACGCCCGTATATATTTGTATAGCTTGTATGAAAGGTTAAAGCTTGGTTTATATATTAATGGGCTTCGATCCATTTTTTAACTTAGCGGGCTTACACATATTTGGTAAGGAAATTTCAGCTGAAAGGTTTATAAGCCGGCTTACACCACCAAAACACTATCGGAGTTACCCAATTCAATTGTTTTTAATCAATTTGTCAGCTGAGTTTTCAGCGAATTCAACGGATATAGTTTTGAGAATTGTTGAAAAGGAACCCACCCGAAAGTCACGTCTCGTTTGGACACCGTAGCTTTACAAATAATTGCAAAAAAAAACTGAATTAGATCAAGTTTCGGTATCATAATCATATAACGCTAAAAAGCTAGTTTTATTAGATTAATTAAAACACGAAATCATTTTTTTGAAACGTGTAAACGTAAATAGTAAAAATTAAAATCTAAACAAATGGTTTACCATATGTGAATTGTTACAATAAGTTGGAATCTACATCATTTACACTTAGGATAATGCTAATGGCTAAATATATGTTACTCACATTCACATCAATTAGAAGCAAGATATCCGATTTTTTAAAACTTCAAACCGTACCTATCCCAAATACTAGTCAAAAACAATAATATTTCTCCCTTTGATTAGTTGAAATAATCATTGTTGTATGCAATATGCAATTGCGTATGAAGGATATAATAGTTTTAAGTGTAATTTGACCATTAGTTCGAGATTCTTCTCGTATGAAGGATTTTCTTATGTATGCTTATCGTATTATTATTTTTTTTGATATATTAATAAAAGAATTTATGAATTTTCTTATAAAATTATTTATCATGTAGGGAAATCACCTAACATCCGTTATTAATAGGGATTATATAACCAACTAGGATACTTATTAGTTATTTAAACGGCATGATAATATTAAGTAGAAAATTACTTTTGATTTTGAAGTCCAGCGTTGCAAGCACACCCTCTAATAATCCACTACACCTGTAACGCCCCACTTTTAAAATTTATATATCAAAAGCATTCTTCATTTATTTTATCTACAACCTTTTCCACTGTTTCAGTCATTAATTTGGATTTTCTGAAAATTACAAAAAGGAAGAAGATAAAAGATAATAGATAAAAGACCAATTAATTCTCATGTAGGTTCCAATTTCTGCATTACAAAAGGCCACACCCGTCGGCTACTGCTTGTCGCTATCATGCACCTAGGGTCCCCTTTCTAAAAATCATACTTCTATAATTAATTTTTATACTTTTTTATACTATCTTACTAAATTATTGGTTATACTTATATAATAATTATATACCACATATTCAAAAATCATTGAGAGTTTAAAAAAAAAAAACTTAAAATCTGGCGTTCTCCAAGCCGTGCATGTCGCTGACTCGATTTAAATGCTTCCTCATAATAGCCACTTTCGCTAATTTCTCAGCGGCTCTCCAAGCCGAAGTCGGCGTAAGTTGCTCGGTTTTCTCTTCCGCTCGGTTTACTGAACCGTTTCTTGGTTTAAACCGGCTTATCTCGGTTAACTCAGCCTCCAAGTTCTTTATGCTATCATCCGCATGCGACGCATTTGACCGAGCCGTCGTCAGAACCTGATAAGCGCCGGCTAAATCATCAAGCTCAATCAGCTTGCGTGAATCAGCTAGAGCGCGGCTCACTGAGTATAGACTCCTAAGACGTTCGATGCTCGAAGATACGAATCGGACAGTCTGTGGCCGCGGGACTAAAAACCGTTTTTCTTTAGGACAAGTCATTGGCTGAAGCGTCGTGGGGTCAACAATCGAAGACCGTACGGACATTACATGGTGGGACCCGCTCGACGAAGTCGGTACTTTGAGCTCAACGAGAAATTCTCTCTCTTCCTCCGCGAACAGATCGCCGACTACAACGGCCGAACCGGATCCGAAACTCTCGTGCCGGCCCGTTAGAGAGTAAACCGCTGATATTTCGGTCAACGGAGATCCGGAGACCAAACCGAGATTGAGCTTCACGTCATGGAGAGCCACGTTCATCAACGCAGCGATTCGCTCGGTGAACGCGTCTCGAAGCGGCGCGTGATCCAACGCGCTCGGAGAAGCAATCCAAACTGAGTGAACCGGAATCTCCGGACGAGAAAAGCGCGTGGTGGACACGACGAAGGGAACTCGCGTGGAGTTTAGCTTAGCTTTCAAAACCGCCTCCGGTTGATCCTGACCGTCCGATAAAACCAAGATGCTCGCCGACGGATTCCTCTCTCGCCGATCTTCAACGACTTTAACCGCTTTTTTCAGCGCGTCGTTAACGCTCATTCCGACGCCGCCTGTTGTTTCAATTCCGACGCCGACGAGTGCGTCGACGATTCGCCGCGTCGATCGCCGTCCTTTCGCCGTCATCCGTCGTAACGGCATCAAACGTTTCGATCCCGTCGAGAACACAACGATTGAAATCCGATCCATCTCTCGGAGCAATGAGATCACTAATCGCATCGCGTGCTTAACCGTCTGCAAATTGGCTCGGCCGCTGCTTAGATCGAGAACCGTTACCAGATCTATCGATGGCCTACGCGCCTTAATCGCATCCGTGATGGAGGAGGGAGACGCTTTCAATTTCATCACCACGACGTGCGTCTCGATCCTTTTCCCGGTTTCCACAACGGCGGATTCCGGCTGCAATTTAATCTCCAGTTTCCCGGAGATTGATGGAATCGGATCAGACAACGCAGGCGTAATCGAAGAATCCGCAAAGAATCCAGGGAATTCATCATCTTCCTCAACGTCGTCGTTTTCGTCTGATTCCGGTATAGTGTTGAACTGAGCAAGAGAAACCGGCGAATAAGTTAGCGGCTCATCGTCGTTGTAGACTCTCAGCGATTTCCCGGTCTTGATTTCTCGGATAGCGGGTCGTCTATTTGGGTCGGATCCCATTATCACAGACGGAGAATCCGACTTCGGCCACGCGGCGGAACAAAACGGACAGCGTTTGTCTTCTAATCCAACGGCGCAAGAGAGGTGAAACGAATGTGAACACTGCGCCGTGAAAATCGCCGTCGAATTGATTTGACCGGAATTCACTCGCTGCAGACAAATCCCACATCTGTTACTATTACTCTGCATCACAACCAAAAAAAAAAAAAAAAAAGAGATTTAGATTATTAATTAACCGATTTTGAAGAACTATGAAATTAGCAAGCTGATTAAATCAAATTATCATTTTTACCTTGTTGAGAAGAAGCGTTGCACGGAGGAGAGAAACGCCGCCATGGGAGGAAGACGAAGATGATTTAGGAGAGGAAGGGTTAGAGAAAAACTTAGGGCTTGAGCTATTACTGGTCATTGGGGTAGCATTGCTCGTAGTCCTGCAATGGAGTTTGGGGCTAGTGGGAAGAGATGGGATAGTGACTGCCGTGGAGGCGGCGGATCGGCATCCAATGCCACCACCGTCGCCACGAGATCGGAGACGGGGAGTTGATGGGTTTGAAAAAAATCCAAGCTTGGATCGGAATCTTGAGGTGTTATGAATGTGTGATGATGATTGTTGAGGTTTCTCTTGGTTACTTGTAACGGAAGTGCAAAACGCTTTTCTCCAACCAAACACCATTTCCGGTGAATAATAGAGAAACGAAGAAAAAAGGTCTTTGTTTTATTTCTTTCTTTCTTCCTCTTCTTCTTTCTCCAAAGTAATTATAGAGAAGATGAAGGACTGTGGGCATGGATCATAAGGAAGATGGAGAAATTAAATAAGATAAAGACTAGAGAGAGACTTTCTTCTTTTGTGATGCTTCGAAACTTTTAATAATATTTATTTGTAGCAATATTAAAAGGTAAAAAATGTGACTTTATGCGTCTGAAATGGCTTTTGTTTCCATTTGCATGTAAATCTTTCATAATTTTTTGCCTCGAAGAAAATCATCACTGATTCCTTACGTCCCCTTCGTTTTTTTGGGTCAAATTATTATTTTTTCCACTATAATCTTTGTTTATAAAGGTTACATATTTTCATTATATTTCATTGGGAACAATAAAGTAAAAAAGTCAACGCTTAAACCGACCATATGCATATGAGATTTCATTTAACTAAAGACGCGGAGATCTTTGTTCCCATTTGCATGTAAATCTTTCTTTTCAATTTTCATCCAATGCCACCACCGTCGCCACAAAAGTTTTAACTCTTTTTTGATAACCAAATTGAAGTTTAACTTGATTGATACTTAACAAAATAACACTTTCCAGTTATAGTTGATGAATTTGGATTCGTAGTTGACTTTCCAATGTGGTTATATCGAATTCGTTAAATTGTTCGAAATGCAAAATCCTGATATTTTTTGGTTTCACTAACAAAAAAAAAGGAGAAGTTAAACAAAATTCACGTGGCACGTGACGTTAGAACCCGAGCAACAAACCGTAAAGCATAAATGAAACTGAAAATTACAGAGAAATTTTCAAAACTGCGTCGTACTGACTAAGTCGTAGGTGACCAGAGGTCTGAGGTCTAGATGTATTTATTTGTCTGACTGTACGACCTTCTGTTAAGTCAAGTATCTTTCCACATTTAGTTCTACAGTTTTACTTCCATTTTAGTTTAACTTTTTTTTATGTCTAATTAAGATACAATATAGATAATCTAATACTCACATAAAGATTGATTTTTAGACTTTTGACGTAAATTAAGAAATAATCAATATTTAATTATAAATACATTATTTTTTTCACTAAACATTTTTTTCTGACTATGAACCAATAATAATTTATCAAATTCAAATATCATCAATTAATAACTCTTAAACTTAATTATTTATTAACATTAATTAATAAAAGTAGATAAAAATTATAGAAAATCAATCTTTCTGAAACGGAAGTAGTACTTGTTTGCTCAAAAAAAAACTATATATCTAATACTTGTAATCTTTTGGATAAACTTATATCTATATGCTGACTGGATAAATTTAACTAAAGTTTTGGGTTTAAGGCTATATATTAAAGCTCTGAATGGAACGGCGGACAAACGACGGTCGACACACATTAGAGGAAGAACCACTTTTACTCTCCATTCATGATATATCGATCAATTTTAATTTTTACTAATCAAAAATATTAAAATAATGGTTCATCCACATGCGTTACTCATCCAAAAGTAAAATAGTGGTTCATCCACTTTTTTTTTATACACTTCAAATTTGTAGTTGAGATGCAGTCCAAGCAAAACATTTATTTTAAAATATTATAAGCAGGAGAAATTATGAATTAAATCAAACGACTCACAATAAACTTTGATTCAAAAATAATTTGTTTACATAAAATATTGCTAAAAATTGATATTATTTATACTCATACTAGTGTTGTCTAACCAACAACCTCAGTATGTGTCCGGTTGTGTGTCCGCAGCGATTTCCGTTGGAAATGGCTATTTAAATCTGCAAAAGTTCCTGACAAAGAGGTGACGAAAACACTTTTTTCATTCAAAAAAAAAATCCAGGTAACTCGACGAGTTTGGGAAATTCAAATAGCTAAAATCACTTCCCAAACTCTCAATAATTTGGGTAACAGTCAACTTCACGACAAGTATTTTGTAAAATTTGGAAAAATATGGATACTCACATATTTTTTTATTAATTTTAAAGTTCTAATTCTAAAACGGAGAATTTGGATACCCATCTCATTTCCGTTCCCTTCATGTACCTTTCCCGTATCCTTCATGTACCTTCCCCTTACCCGTTTGAATAAAAATCTAATCAGTTTATATATACTGCACATACACAATCTAACATGCAAAAACATTATTTATAGATAATACATATTGTTAAGAAAACAAAACTTAAAAATTATTTTACATTTTATATTTTTCACCTAAAAAAATATTGATATAATAATAAAAAATATATATATAAATATTTTACCATTTAATTTTTAAAATTATATGTTAAAAAGATACAAAATAAAATAATTTTATATTTAATATCATATATTCTAAATATTATATTTTTTGATAAATTATTTTATCTAAAATTTATGTTCGGTAATATAAAAACATATTTTATTCAAATATATGTCATATACCATTTATTATCCGTTTTTTTCTTTCAAACATATATTTTTGGATCGCATGATCTGCTTGATTCGCATTTGTACCATCAGATCTGCTTGATCCGCACTTGATCCGCATGATCCGTTTGAACCGCTTGATCCGCAACGCCTGATCCGCTTTTTCCAATCGAAGCCTAAAAGTTTGGATGTTTGATGGAGAAAGGACCAACTGTTTTTTTTTTATTGCTAACAAAATAATTTAAATTTGTCTACATTTCGAAAGATCCAAATGATATAAATTATACGGTCACGACAAGAGCTAATGATATGACATAAAGATTAGACTGGTCTAGCAAATTTTGAATTCTTGCTATGGCAAAATGGTGGTTTTTCTTTGACTACGATAGTTTTATTATTTTTTAATCTTTTGAAAACCTTTAGATCTATTGGCTGATCAAGTGATTAAGATAATTCTATATTAGAGCAATGGTATAAACTCCAAAGTATAAATGATTGCAGTTTGTGGCTTTCGGTATTTAGGAATTTTGCAGAGGAGCCACATCTAATTTATTTTTTGTTTCATCAAAATAGATGATTTCTAATTTTATAGGCGCATTTACATGACATTACCAAATTTATATTTCTTAATTTGGACGTGTATGAAAAACCAAGTATTTTTGGTTATTTAAAGTGTTCGCAATTGCTTTGACCCAAAAAAAAATAAAATAATGTTTGCAACTATCAATAATGATAGAGACTGCACCATAAAGATTTGAACTATAGTCCTCCAACACATAATGAATAACCATGGTTGTTTTATTACTGAATATATTCCTACTCTCAGGCACGCTTCCCAAAGCGCCGCTTCTCCAATCTTTCCTTCAATCTCCTTGACCGACTCCCGCTTGGTGGTGTGTTGAGCCTTTTTCCGGTCTTTGGCCGTGAGAATAGGCCCGACGAAATTGTCTTACAGTCGCCGTTTCTTATCGTCTTCTGCATCTCGATGTCGTTTTCGTCGTTTTTTTGTTGTCTTGTCATTGTGCCTCGCAGTCACTCGCACTCCTTCGCCGTTGTCTCGATTCCCCTCGCCGTAGTCTCTCCATATGTCTCAGCCGCTCACAATATATCACCATCTCTCACTTCTACTCACCGGTCAGAAGACCTCCTTCATCTTCCCTTCACCATACTTGTTCCCGTCGTCGATTTTCTTCCGCCGGAGTCACATAAATTTCCAGATCTGTCTCCTCCGAAGGCTGCTTTACCTCATCTTCAGTTTTTTGCCCAGACTCCGGCGCTCAGAGCTGTCGATACTCTTCTCTATCGGGCACAGCCGACAACCCGAAGTATCCCTAAAACGTCCGCCGGTGTGACCTCTGTCGCCGGTGAGAAACTGTACCAACTTTCACTAGATCGGTGTCTCCTAATCCGGTTAGTGATTACCTTTGTGACAACTTTGGTGAATGTTCTCCCGACCCCATCATGTGTTTCACCAAGCTTTACCTGTCAAATTATCGGATCTATTCTCTCGCCCTCCGTCTCTGAGGAGACATGCATCTTTCCGGGCTGCTTTTCATCGTGGGCCTGGCCCAAAATCTTCTTCATGGTATTGAGCCCATCAGCATTATTCAGTAGTGGCCCTTTGTTCAGCCCAACAATAGTCATGCTTTTTGAAGACATCTTCGGCTCTGCTACCATGTTCTTCTCCGACGGCGAGAGAAAGTTTCTCTGGCCTGAAGATTTGGGCTGCAATTCTGCTAGCTACTGTCATCTCTTTGTAGCGTGTAGGACGTACTGTTCCGGCGTTTCTCCGGTAAAAGAAACTTCAAGCTTCCTCGTCTGAGCCAAGTTATTCCTTGTGGAGCTAAGCTCCAAACCCAATCAAGAAGGATTCACGTTTGTTTTATCGATCTCTTCAAACATTGGAAAGTCTACATCTCTTGCTCCGCCGCCGGCCAAAAATCTGATGTTGAGACTCCGGCGTTGCGTTCTTCATACTTCCGACGATCCAGCTCGCTCAGCTTCTGCTGCCCCTTTCAAACTTTCGATTTAACCATCGTAAAAGGCTGCTTCTTCCACCATTCTCTGCTATTCCTCCTCTCATTCGTTTAAGCCATCGTAAAAAGCTTCTGCGTTCACCTGCCTTCCAACATACTCGCTACTCAATTGGCGAAGAGAAATTGTGTATTGCGCTTCATTTGTTAAGTGGGCTGCTCAGCTCACATTTTTCAATCATATCTAGACCATCTCTCTCGCCCGAAAATGTGGTTGGCTTCCTTGTTCTGTTTGCAGGGATAGTCACGATTACTCCATGTTTGGAGATGGTGATTTCAGTAACTTCCTTCTCTATGAGAGGTGAATTCCTCCCGAGCTTTTTGCCGGGAAACTTTTTGAATGTCTTTACCGAGTTGTCTTCTTGCGTAGCGGTCTGCACGAGACCATAAGAGGCAAACGGGACCGTTTCGACGATTTTCGGAGGTAGAGCTTCAATTTCAACGTCACATGGTAAAGTGACTAATTCCAATCATTCCGGCTTTGCCGTGAAGATCATATCGACGCATTTGAGCCTAGCCTCGAATTCACTGTCATCCTATCAAGTTTTATATGTTTTATGCTTTAATGTCTTTAGTTTGTATGGTCAAAGAAGATGATTATTCCCTCTAATTGTAATTTGGATGATTATCTAATGAAAAAAAGAGTTGTACAACAATATATATATGGCTATATATATTCCTATATATTGTTTGGTTCTTCTTTTTTTTTCATCAGTTGCTATTGTTTAGCTACGATTGTGATACATTTAGTATTTAGTAAGTGTATATTGTATTGTTAACATGCGCAAAAACCTCTCAAAACATCCTATGACAAAAAAAAAAAAAAAAAAACTCCTTCAAAATTTTATTTTTACGAAAAGAAAGGAGTATTAATGTTAAGGGTCTACTAAATTTAAATTCTGCAATCTGTATGAGATCTTTTAACGTCCTGCACAATCACAAATATACATACTTGGTCTGTCCAGACCAATTTGCTAAGTTAAACAATAATAATGCCGATACGATTTTGTCCATATATAAATAGATTATGACCCCCCGTGCCCGTGATTGATAATTGATAAGAAATCTATGGATACCATCAATTCGGTGGGTTGTTGGAGGTCTACCAAATCGAAACACACATTCATTCTGATGATCGTATATGCATTTATCAAAATTCTTTTATATGATTTTAACGAACTTATTGGCACTAGGTCCATTTCCAGAACGAATAGAAGGTTGATATATTTTTCTAGAATTTCAATCCAGCATTGTGCAAACGAATCATTTGAATTATTCGGTTCTAAACTTTGGTTCAGTGGTTTATCTGAAAACATGTCGGGTTAAATTTCCGTTAATCGAACTTTTTTATATTATATGTGAAGTTGAGATAATTACAAATTAAATTTGTATTTATTACTGGTTTGGTTTTTAGTTTCAGCCGGTTAACGGGTTATTTGTTTTAAAAAGAGTGAAGGTGAGAGGTATGTATCATCTACCGTTGGGGGTTAAAATCCCGACTTATAAATTCAGAAGATGGGTCGAACAAAATGGCGTATAGATCAAATTCACAAAGCATCGAGAAGCCAATCAAAATTCAAATAATGAGTAACAGAGATAAAAGAAAACTGAAATGGCAAGTCGACGAAATTAAATAGAAAATCAGGTGAATTGATTACGTATTAAAAGGGATTAATGACGAAAAAAGCGGGGATGGAGAATATAAAGAGAGAGAGAGAGGAAGAAACGAGGAGAAGGGACATGCAAATACAAGTCAGTTCTACCACTAAAATATTTCTCTTTTCATTTCGCAAATTGAGTGACTCCTTTGTATTTGTAAACTCATTTCAAACCATTCCCAAACTCAATATAATTTATATTTTTCGATATTTTTTTTACTTCTGTTGATCTTTGATTGTTTCATTTTTAATCTTGCAATTGGTTATTTTTTTCATTACAGATGAAACCCCATCTTTATGATCTAAATTTTTGATTGTGGATTCTATCTGATTTCCGATTATGATTTAAATTAACTTAGTAAGTTCCTTATAACGACCAGAATAATTTGTTTATCAATTACCATTTACCATTTTATTTATCATTTTGGCTTTTCGTTTGATATAGAGATAGTTTTGGGAACCAGCCAAACAAATGAGTGTTAAAGGTAATGCCACGTTCCATTGTTGAGAAGCATAATTCAATTCCTATCTTTTGGAGACAAATTTGACATGTCATTCCCTAAGTCTATTTCATATTTAATTTTAGAAATTTTGAATATACTATATAGTTGATCAACTATATAAATATATAGTGTGTCCCATTCGAAATAAATGCATCAAAGCGAAATCGAATTAAATGAGATTTTACGACCAATGATTATGGTTTTTGTGTATACTATTAGTTCACGTGAAGCTACAAGAATCACTCATATATCCATTGTTTGGATTAAAGTAACACTGATTTAAATTCGACCCGTAGATCCTTTTTAAGTTATGAGAGCATATGATTATTCAATTATCTCGATCGAATTTTGCCTTTGGAGTTGATTAATTAATTTTTTTGGTCAATTCTGATTGCATTAAACTTAAAGCAGTATGTTTCTTTTGGAAGTGAGTTTCAACGATGCGTTTTTCGCTAAACGATCGGCTAAACAATTGTCAATGCGGGAAATAAAGGAAAACGATAAGAAAGAGAAGAGGAGAGCAAGGTTTCTAATGTTATGTAAGATACATGTAATCTCATTCTGATCCACACCCAATTGAATGCTTTAACCAGGATTTCCGAGTCCAAAACTACTTGAAGGTCATAAACCTTTGAATTGATTAATTAATGTCTCTTTTGACAAAATGGGTGCTTGAATATAGCCTTTCATTTGGATGGAAATTATATTGTTTTGTCAACGCCAACGGAAATCATTAAAACGAGCAATAAATGATATCATTTGATACTAGTCTACTAAATAACTACAGTATAAAACAATAGCAAACCACCGTCTCCAAAGCCAAAGGCGCACTATGTTCGCATCTTTAGGAACAGACAATAATTAGGAGAAGGATGGAAGAATATTATATATAGTCAATCCCATCAATATGTTCATGTATCTAAGTATCTTTGATTATTTTTGTCTGAAATGATAGAATTCAATACTATTAAAAATATAGCTATCTAGATAGGCTTTTCAAGTTCATATCCAACTATGCGTTAATATGATATTGTCCATTTTGGGTGTAAGTGGCAAAGTCCGCACGTATTTGTTTTTTGGCTCCTTCCCAAAAAACTTCATACTAATTACTGTTGGACATTGCTTATATACTAGACAATATTTGTCTAAACTTCTGATGTGGGATCTTTGATTGATTCCCAACAATCTTTCCCTCAAACCAAGGATCACACAAACCCTTGGTCTCCAACCTCCAGCGAAACCTAGCACCCATCTTGTATCGCCGTACGCACCAACAGAACTCTTCACCTAACCATTTGCGCACCGTTAGGAAGACTTTCGACACAAATCACTAGCACCTTTTAATCGCTAGGTCACCTTGAGGGATTCTCTCCCACAACGAACATCCAGCCCAACCCACTTCTCCCGGTCCACTTTTTCTGAACTCCGAGCTCTGATACCAATTGTTAGGCTTTTCAAACCCATGTCCAACTCCGCATTAGTATGATATTGTCCGCTTTGGGCCTAAGTGGCAAAGTCCGCACGTATTTGTTTTTGGGCTCCTTCCCAAAAAACTTCATACTAATTACTGTTGGACATTGCTTATATACTAGACAATATTTGTCTAAACTTCCGATGTGGGATCTTGGATTACAAAACTGATTGGTTGAAACTTATGATATCTTCATTTAGAGATATAACTTTGATGAGTTTGTCCACTCATGTGAGGTTTTTTTCTTTACTGAAAACAAATCCGTCATTTATATCGGATTTGGAAGATAACTATTTACCTCAAAAAGATGAGAGAATATTATCATGTGGATTGACTGTAGGGTGAAAAGTTGATCTGTATTTTTAGGAGATAAAAAGTTATCTTGCATCAGAACATTTTTTTTTGTTTGTTAAGAGTTTCATGGGAAAACAAAAAAAAAAGTGAAAATCACGATATCAAAGCCATTTTCCTTTGGTCAAAAAAAAAAAGCCATTTTCGTGCGCAATCACCTTTCTTCTTCTTTCCTTTGTCTCGTAGCATCTGGTTCTTCGAGGTGAATTTAAGGATCTATTTGCGCCAATTATTTAGCAGCATGTCAAGTCGATTTAGTTAACCAAAAGTTATAGGTACTAATTTCATAGTTCAAAAAAACAAAAGTTATAGGTAGCAATTTCTCCGTAACTTTTGTTTTTCATATTCCATATAGAATTAGACTTTTTTTTTTTTTGTTGCCAAAATATAGAATTAGACATTGTAGAGAAAAATTTAGGATTTAGACATTTTAACTATTTGAAAAATTATAGAGGCAAATTTGAGAAACGAATTGGTAGGGCACTTAAACAACAAGTTGCGTACGTGATTTCATTCTTGCCTTTTGTGTCCATTTCCTCCAAAAAAATTGGAAAAGTTTTTAGTTTAACGCTTCCATATTTAAATGTTTTACAATTCATAAATCCACCTCGATGATTTAAGTAGGGATATATTTAAGATGTTTTTGCAAATGCATGCGAGAAAAAAGGGACTTTTGAAGTGTAATTTACGTTTTAATCAAACTTTAAATGGATGGGGAAAAACAAAAAACAAAATCTGCGGGTGTATTATACATTTTACTAACTGAGAATCTGTTTATAAACCGATTGGTTTCACTAACTGAGAATCTGAATCGGAACCAGATTTTAGTGTATCCGATACAAATGGAATAAACTGATTTATTAGAATGTTATAATTTTAATTATATTTACATATTTAAAATAAATTAAAAAATTGAAGGTTTGGGGGGGGNTTTAAAACGAAACCTAAATTTTATTTAGCAAAACCGAATTACAAATTATTTTATTTAGATTAATTTTCCTAAAAAAGAAATAAAAACCGAACCGATAACAAAGGGGAAGAAGAAGGAAAAGACTCAAAAGAGAGAAGAACATTACATCAAATATCCAAAAATAAAAGCCAACCACACATCGAAATCAAATCAATCATACACGTTTCGACTAAAGCAAGCAGCAACAACAACAAAAATAAGATCATTTTAAATTCTTCTTCATTTCCTTACAAACGTAGTTTTTTTTTTTGTTCCTTCTTAATAATATCTCAGAAACTAAAGATGTAGATGTTTTGAAATCAAAAACACCACCAAAAGGGATAATCTCAATCGCACATATTTTGTATAATTAGAAAGCTTTGTCATGTTCCACTCTTTAATCTCTCATCTTCGATTTTTCCATTGCTCTCGGAGCTGCAGCTGCAAACATCACATTTGAATATTATTATTATAAGACATTTCAGAATCAAACACTCCTAAGGGCTTGAGACTGTTTTTCTGGCGTTTGCATTTACATTTAACACATGTGAAATTATTGTGTTTACTTTCAAAAGAAAACAAGTGATCAAACATGATTTGAAATTTCTAAATCGTCTAACAAACCACTAATCTCATCAAACACAACTTCTAATGGATCTTAAGAATGAATTTCAGAAAGACAAAAATGTAGTTTGGGTTTGTATTTACGAAAAAAACTTACCTAACCCAATGGCATCACAGCCTTTCATTATCTTCAGCTTCTTGCAGACATCAATAAACATCCTGCAGATTAGATCACAAAAAGAAAATAATCATTTAGGAATGCTAATTCCAACTTACCATTCAATCTTTCTATTGTGTGTTAGATTTGATTCTAAGATATGCTATACAGTAATGTCCATTATCTGGCAGAGAGTAAAAATCTTCTAAGAAGTTGTCAAAACAAGAAAGGAAACTTACTCCCATGGAACATCTCCAACAAGCATCCAGTCCCCATCCTTATCCTCATAAGTGAGCACATAGTCTTTTCCATTCAGAAGATCCTTGAGCTTGGTCTCGCTGAGCATATCCTTCCCTGTAGCTCCATTAGGTCCACATTGACCTAACATCAAATAAACCCATGCAGGTTAACCACTACGATTGAACTCATTGATACACCAATAACATCACTAGCAATCACAGAAACATCTCACCAAGAGTGAATGTGGTGAACATTTTCTCCAAGGCTGAAGAGAGCTCCCCGTAGTTAGTGTAGCTCCTCAGGTCAACCTTCCTCAGATAAGGAGCACCATCCATACTGACCTTCACGAAGAGCGCCCCAGAACCTGGCCTCCCATCAACCTCATCACTGTTCTTACAGGTTGTGGCCAATGTGTTCTTCCTGTAGGATCTCACTGGAGGCCAACCGACAATCTGTGCCCTGAGAATTTTAGAATCCAAAAACTTAAACGTTAGCTGATGAAGGAAACTCATATCAAACTCTGGTGAATGATCCTATTTTCTGGTCATTACTTGGCTGCAGGTGGACTAGAGCTATTGTTTGTAGTGCTCGACTGTCCTTTCGGAATGTTTTGTGGCACCTCCTTCTTTGTCACAGATTGGGTGGCTACCGCTTCAGGAAACATCCAGTTTTTCTCAGTATAAACTGAACTCTTGGCTTCAGAGAAGTGATCCATTGCGTCAGAGAAGCCTCTTTTGTTTCCTGAGGCAATATTCTTTTGGGAGGAGGAGCATATCTCATCTTTGGAAGGAAGCAAAGGGAAGAAGGGCTTCTCATCGAGCTTTGCTGGGCTCAGGAAGTTGAGATCTGTGCCTCTAGCAGGAGACTGTGATCCGGGAAGGCCAAGAGTCAGTTCTGTGGCCTTGAGGCTGATATTGGCTTTGTCATCTTCTGCGAGGCCCGAAAGAGTTGAACTTCCAACAGAAGAACAATCAGAGAGACCCAAGTAGTTATGCTCCTTGAGTCCTCCTCCTGCTGAGATGCAATTGCTAGTAGGTGAAGAACTTGCCACAGAGACATTGCTCTGTAGCTCCTCTTCCGGACACATTTGGATACTTTTGGTTTCTCTAACTGCAAAAGCAGCTTAACCTGATTTACGCAGCATATACTCATCCACATCAAATTCACATAACCATACCCAAAAAAAAACAATGAATTTCTACCAAAATAAAGGGCCAACATGAAATTCCAGGCTCGAAGAAACTCAGAAAAAATATTCTCGAAAATCAGTCAAAACTAGGAATCAAGGATTGTAAACACTGACAACAAAAAGCAAGAGCAAACGAAGCTGGAAATGAGGGGCGTTTATAAGGGAAAAAAATGGAAAGCGAGAAGAAAAAGAAAAAACAAGTCAACTCGGGGTCAGACGCAGAACTTGAGCGATCTCAGATTTGTATCTACAACAGTCAATAGAGGTTAACTAGCGTGTTTAAGCCATGCGGACAAACTAACGGAAACCGCAATTCGCCATAAATATGATATAACCAACCTTTAAGTGTGAAAAAATATGGAAGAAGAAACTATAATAGCCCGTAGATCTAGTAACTTCTAACACATATTGACACACAAGAATCAACAAAAACGAAGCTGGATTACCGGAATTTGAACATCTAAGAAGAGAGAAGAAATGGTTACCTCAAAAGGAAAACAAATCGCTGATGAAAATGGACGATCGATTACGGTCAGATATTCGCAGAGAAGAGAATAATTAGAAGAGGACTAGCACAGATAGATAGATAGAGAGAGAGAGAGAGAGAGAGAGAGAGGTGTCAAGGTCCTTCCATTAAAGCAGAAAAGCTTAATTATCATCACCCAGAAACTCGTAGCCGAGATGAACAAAGAAATAAATATTTATATATTATAAAATTAAAAAAAATAAAAATTAAAGAAAGTGGCAGAATGGGAAATAAGTGGGGAAAGTTGCGCATTTTGGTTCAGGGTTTCTTTATGATGGATTCTGATCCAACGGTTCCTATTTAATCTAGACGAGAAATCTGGATCGTCCGATCTGTACCAACGGAGTTGAACCGTTGATATACTGTCGGGAGTTGGGATCTTTTTTGATTTTTTATTCCACTTTCTGGCTCCACCCGAAAGGGGATGGTTGTCTGCAAATATTAAATTCCGATTCTATCCTCTGTATTAAATGACTAACATGCCCTTCATACGCTGGTGACGAATAAAGTGTGAAGGGTATGATGGTAATTACGGGATGAGGAAAAGAGGAGTGAGAGGGGACAGGAAAGCGGCATTCCAAGTCGGTTTGCCGGGTGGTGAATGGGACATCTAACCTCCTCCACTCTCTCTCTCTCTCTCTCTCTCTAATTTCCTTTCTTAACTTCTTTAATCTTTTTGATAATCTTTCTTAATCCTTCATTCCGTTTAATTAATTTAAATCCGCCACCTTCCTAATTTCTTCAACTTTCATTATTGCACTTCCTTATCATCCTTAATTTTAACTTAGATTGGCCCAACTGGATGGGGCCCAATAGACAAATGTTAGTCCCCAAACTTGGAAATTTTCATTTCGCGTTTTGTATCTTCTTTTACCTTTTTTTTTTTTGGTTTATTAGTCTTCTAGATAGATGAATGTCCAGTTAAACCTCTAAAAATTAATAATTTTGGGACTTTGAAAATTTATTAATTTATAGAGATATTAATTAATCGATAGATTAATAGGAAAAAAAAAATTTCGTCTATAGTCTTTTACATCTTTCAAATGATGTTATATA
Source organism: Eutrema heterophyllum (assembly GCA_002933915.1). Lineage (NCBI taxonomy): Eukaryota > Viridiplantae > Streptophyta > Magnoliopsida > Brassicales > Brassicaceae > Eutrema > Eutrema heterophyllum. The sequence goes on from PKMM01019312.1 coordinate 711,225, forward strand.
TAATAATCTAAACGAATTTTTTGTGAAAATGATATGCACATTTAAAATTATGATTAATAATCTTGGCAATTGCAATAGAATAACAGTTACTAGCATATTGGATTATCCATGTAAAAATATACATGTTCATAAGTTCAAAATTTATAATAAATTGTGGTTGATGATGAAATTGAAGACAATAATACAATACGTTTGGAAACAGTTATGCGTAAAATAATTAATTATCACGACTAGAAATATTCACAAATTTTGGATGCAGATTGAAAAAACAACACTAAAAGCTATTGATATAATAAGTAAAGAGACGAGTTCCAATAAGATTTCAACTCTAAGTAAAAACAAACAACACACATTAGACATATTTTAGTATATTATCTTACTTCTATATGTATATATTTATATAATTATGGGGACCATATATGGGTTTAAGCAAAATATTATCTTATTATTTTATCGAATTTTATGGATTTTTACATTGACCTGACTCGAGATCGGATAAATTTATTATTTTATGGTGATTATTAATTTATCGAGTATTAATTTATAGAATATTTAGGTATGAATATTTTTAATAATTATTATTTTTCATACTTTTTACGTACTATACTTTTGTAATTGTTTTTTTTGGTGCAATTCTACTTAATAGATAAACTAATGAAAAATTGAGAAGCATAACGAAATTTTCCGATAATCTACATATTGGCTTATTTTTTATTTTATTTTAACCATTACATATTGGCTTAATGATTCCGTAGATTTAGCCAAAACAAATTTTTAAAATATGTTTTACATACACTCAATTCAGGACTGCGCATAACTAATGAGATATACAAAAAGATTTTTTTTATTTTATTTCAATGTTAAAGTTATATTAAATTTAAAACCTTGTACATCTCAATCCAAACACAAAAAAAAAACGAAGACACACAATTAAAATAAAATTCAAGAAGAGAAAATGAAAGTCGCTTAATTGTAGCTGGAGCCGGAAGGATTGACAACAGTCAGTCTCGCGAAAAAGGTCTAAGGTAGTTTCACTGAGTTCGCCAAAATACATTTTTAACATTTTTTTTTTTTTAAACATTTCTCTCTCGCCAAAAAAGTGTGTAAACGATGGTTTGGACGAGATTGCTGAGAATAATACTCTAGCGTTTAATTATATTGTCATTACATTCATCTTTTAATTTGTCTGAAGATTTGATGAATGTCAATTGTGGTTACTGTAAATTATAATATGTTTGCAAATAGTCGTAATCACCCTTCGAATATAAATGAAACAAAAAAGAAAGAAAATAAATAAGAAGAAGAATGTAATGGATTGGGGGGAAGGGGGCATAATAATAACAGGCGGTGAAAATGGAATTGGAACACGCATGGGAAGCAAAAGATCTGGCCATTGGATTTTATGGAAGGGAGACTTGTGTCCGTCCATCATGAGTTTTTCTGACTGTTTTTAATCATGACTCTTCCGTACCACTCACGTTATATCTTATTATCTCTCTTTTTATTTTATTTTGCAAAAGGTGCGCATTAAAACACCATAAACATTCGGAGGAAAATTCTGCAGCAGAGATAAATAAAGAAATTAGCCAGATCCAGAGAAAAAAATAGGTACAACCCTCTCAATTTTAGGTAAAATGTAACATTGGATTCTTTTGGGACAAAAAGAAGTTTATTAGTGCGACAGTTTGGATTATAAGAAACGTAAAAGGAGATGTTCTTCATCATGGTAGACAATTCTTTGTTGGAATCAAGAATAACATAGATGTTAATATGGAAAGTTGGAAATGGGCCATGAAAAGCATGAAGAGTTTGAAATGTTATAAAGTCATATTTGCGGCATAATCGAATGAGTTAGTTGGAACGGTAACAAGACACCGGCTTGGCCATTGTTCAGGTTTTAATCTACGGTTTTATCATCTGAAGATCGATGGTAATTATATATAACCAAGGAATATCCAAGTTGGCGAAGTTTTTGTTGCTCAAAATGAAAATGCATTACATATTTATGTAATGTTCCATAATGCTTCGTTTTTGATGATTTACTTTGTTCTTGTCTCTTTTGTATCATTTAGAATGTTGTTTGTGATCAATATAATAGATATTCATACGCAAAACAAAAAAAACACCATAAACACTTCCAAATTAAAGTCTTCAAATCTTTATGCACGAAGAAAAAGAAAAAAAAAATCTTCTGCACCGTCAAAAAGTATACGAGTTTTCTTAACATCCTCCATAAAAGCTTTACAAAATTTATTCCTCATATTTGTATACAATAGCCTAAATAAACAAACGAAATATAATATTAAGACTATCATTAAAATACGAACAAGCTATTATATCTACCATTTGTTATCAAAATTTGTTTTTTTTTTTTTACAATTTTTTATGATAAAAACTAACAGTGTGTGGCTAGTTAAAAATAAGAGCTTATTCCTTAATATTACATATACTAAAAAAATGTGTGGCTAGTTAAATAGAAGTGACTGCGGTCGAAAAATAATAGTTAAATAGTACTTCTTCTGTTCTTTTATATAAATTGTTTTTTTATTTGATTTTTACAAGTTTTTATGCAAAATTTATACTTATTTAATATGCTATGATCAATTGTAAAAAAATGCTACAAATGTTTATAAAAGGAAACAGGGCAGTGATTAGTAAAAAACAATAATAATACTGCTAAAGTATTACAAAAAAATGCAAAAGTAAAACAGTAGATCAGATTAGCAGTGCGAGTACAAATAATGCGGGTTGAGACAAAGACAATGGGACCTACAGTGCTTTTGTCCTTCACGCTTATTTTAATAGTCTTGATTAATGATTGATCCACTACAGTTAATTAAACTAATTTTCTATATTTAACCTTTAATTAATTAATACTCAAAGAAGGAGATCAACGACAAGACACGTTAGGCTGTTACTTGGGTCCAGACTTGAACAAAAGCATACAAGATACATTTCACATTGGGCCTTATTCATCATTCACAAATATAGGCCCATAAAATTCTCCCATCTTAATGCTTCAGGCCCATTAATTTACTATACTTTTCTCTCGTTTAAAAATCGTAATGCACGTAAGATATTTTTTCGTTAGCCAGTCAAGTAACGTTGCTGTCAATGTTTATTATATCTTTTTTCATACGCCCATTTTTATTCGATATTTTGTTTATATATACACAAAACGACTAAATGATTATTATCAACTGCTTATATTTTGATCGTCTTATAAACGACCTGCAATAAAATCGGAGCTTCACAATAAAATAAGGGAAATAACAAAGACCTTTGGTTTGGGAATGCGAATAAGACAATGTAACAAGGCGTGATCATGAATGTAGGAGAGGACCATTAAAATAGATTTGACCAAAATCAAATACACCTTCGAGTTTTCACATATAAATCTCCCGTAAGATATTTCATCCCTCGCAATAAATTATTAATACAAGATAACATTTAAAATTATAGATATATATATTAGCTGTATATGAATTGAATTTAAGAAAGAAAAATAAACGACTTTTTTTTATATTGAATAACACCTGTGTTAGCATTAGTACCTATCGCCTTGGGTCTGGGTCCCATACAGCTTAGTTTTACTTGTGCAATGGGTTTGGATCTTTATATACAAATAAGATCTATAAATGTATATTAAATCAATTTCTCTATATAACAAAATATTTTTGTTTCTAGAATTGATGTCAGCGAATCAAAAACAAATAAAAATCGCAATGTATCTTTGATTAGATTGGAGTCAACATGCAACAAATTGGGCATATTATGAATCGTTGGGCTTATTTCCTTTGGCTACAACATCTCTTTATTTCTTGGTTCAATTGGATATTTTATGTTTTAATGTGTGTAAGTAAAGTTGGTTTATTGTAAAACTACGGTGTTTTATTTAAACTAATGCAATGAAATGTTCAAAAAAAAAAAGAAGTTGGGTTTAGTGGATACACATACTCATTGACCTTAAAAGACACGGCGGTGACCAATTCAAGACCCATTTACAGTTCAGACATATAAAAGTAGCAAGCTACTTCCAACTTTCAAGTAATTAATCTGTATAACTGTAATATTTTCTGTTTTTATTATATATACCAAATGCGATAATGATTAGAATATTATAATATCGGAATCCAAACAACAACGTAAAAATGCAAACAATGGTAGTGGATGTTGTTTAAATTTTAATATAACAAGTAAAAAAAAAAAGGGTAGCAGCATGGAATACTTTACATCTCATGCCAATGTGAAACGTTTGAATCTCGAATAAATTGAAAATAAATTTTTGTTTTGTTTTTACAACCAAAGTAAAAAAGTTTGGAGACCTTTTTTTTTTTTTTTTCGAAAGTTTGGAGACCTTTAAAGTTAAAAAAAAACAAAGACTAACTGAATTTTGGCATTATTTGTAATCAAAACTGCAAAAACAAAATACAGCTATAACAAACAAAAAATAGAAGTCAGAATAAAAGTAGGAGTTTTGTCAAATTCGAGTTCCACACGGCAGCTACTCTTTTGTTTTTCATTAGATTTTATAGCAGCCGTAAAATCTAACTTAATTTTGACTTTAATAGTATGTATATATATATATATATATATATATGGTTACTGATACTGTCCCATGTGACAAATATTTAATTCATATATCATTTCTAGGGTATCTTCAACAATCAAACATGTTACGTTTATAAATATAAAGATACGCTATTCCATGATCATAATATCTCATCATCGATTTCTGTACGTTCAATCGTTGGGTCATTTAAAATTCATGGACCGATATATGTCCCTTAGGGACTCAAAAGGCCAAGGACCAAACCCAAAAGCGCTCAGGTCCATTCTCGTAATTTCATATCGAGTGTGGTAGTTTTTGAGTCGGGAAGTGTTTTCTTTATTTGCAATACATACTTTCTTTCTTTCTTTTTTTGCTAAATTGCAATTCATACTTTGGATTTATTTCTTTATAAAAATGTCAAATCCATTTTCTAATAAATGTTTTTTTTTAATTAAATTGACGAATTTAAAAAGAAAGAAAAAGGTGATACGCAGTGCCGCAAAAGTCCCAAACGTTTGACGCAAGTATGTTTCATAGCCATCCGGATTTTTTTTTTTTTTTTTTATAGATAGTTCAATATATTAGAAGTTTTGGTTTTTTTTTTCTTTGCTTTCAAATAGATTCACCTATATTATGGGTTTTTGTCGGATTGGAGTAAATACTGTTATTTGGATTTACTTCTCTTAATTTCTTTGGATTTATCGGATTTTATGTTATAGAGCCCAAGTGGATAATCTATGAATGAACCACGTTTCAACAATATCTCAATCACTGAAAAATTGATTAATATAGATGTCATCTCTTGATTATAAGTCGTAACATTTCTATATTTTATATCATAATCATTCAAAATTAAGCGCTGTTTATTAATGGATATGAAAACCAACTTTTTGTTGAATTTATAAAAAAAAAAAAAAAATGACATCGGTGATGAGATGAGAGACTTAAAGTTGGAAATCAAGAGAGCGTATATGTGTCAAGGAGACATATTTAGGTGTTAAGTGGGGACTGTTTTGTCTTGGGACGGTGTAGGAAACAAACAAAAATTGTCAATTCCACATTATCTGTTTTGAAGTTCAACAACTTCTATTACACAAAAGGTTACTATCATTTTTTTTTTTATAGAACTAAGAACACCTTTAAAATTTTAATTATTTTTGTAAAGACAATGAATACAAAAAAAAAAACAGAAAGCGTACGTACGATAGGAGGACTCAACTTCTCTTCCAATTGTTACAACTTGGATGTGCCTGTTAACACGCGCCCACACAAAGTTAATGCACATGGCCATAAAATTGATACTCTCTCCGTTTTTAGTTATTAAATGTTTTAGATTTGTTATTTTTTATACATATTAATAAATTATTTATTATTACAATTATATTCTTGTTTTTATTAACTCTTATTTAAATTTTCTCTTTATTATTTGCGTTTTCACATATAAAAAAATTAGGCAGTATAACACAAAATAAAATAAAAACATATCTTAAAATTCTTAAATGTTTAAAAAATATATCTTGTACTTAACCTTTTATTTTTGCAATTAATTTTATAGTATTATACATCTCCATTTAATAAGAATAATAATTGAATTTATCAACGAAATTGTATTTAAATTGTAAAACAAAAACTTATTCGACAACAACATCCATTGCGATTTGCGAAGGTAAATGTTTACCACATCAGGATAAATATTATATCTAGTAAGATGTAAGAATCTATATCAGAAATATTTAAATAGTTGAAAAACAAATCGAACGAACAGAGACAAATCATGTGATAATTGTTTTGATTTGGTAGCATAATAGTATTCGTACATGCATATACTTTTCCTCGTATTTAAAAATGCCTAAAACTCTATTAAAAAATACATGAAAACTCATAAAATTTAATATAATATCGTTGGTGGAGAATGGAGATCCACGAGCTAACGTACGTTATTCATTGGATAAAGAAATCATATTGCGATTTTTCGTTGTTATTAATTTTTAAAATAATAAGAAGTTTCAATACACTATCTAACCCGGCTTGATTAGTATTAAACCGGAAAACACATGAGAGCCTTGCATAATTGTGAAGTAACGAGCGCCTAAACATTTAGCTTTCTTGAAGTGTAAATTATTTCGTAAAGATAAGACAGACACAATGAAAGCGTAATTTAGTATATTTGGTAGGAGTAGCTAGTGGAGACAAGAGAATGATTAGGGGTAATTAATGAAGATTAGGTAACAGCGGCAAAAAAGATTAAATATGTTAACATGGTGGAGCTTGGAGCCCACGTCTTCTCCGTACAGGCAGTCTCTCTCTCTCTCCTCTTTCCACGTACATTTTCCACTCTCTCTCTCTCTCCCTTTTTCACGCTTTGTTACCATTATTTTTAACGATTTAATTTGAATCATTTTTTAATTTCATCTAAGATGTTAATCATTTATATAACGATTTGATTATACTGAAATTAATCATGTAATTGACTGTCGAATTTTTTTTATTTATTAATCTATCATTCGCATAAAAATACTGGAAACATAATATAATGTCTTTTTTTATATATGTATTATAAAAATAATCAATTGTTTACTATTTTACAGACTATCAGAAAACACAATTTCGTTATGAATTATGCTGTTCCATGCCACTTTTATTTAGTTGTTCTAACGAAATAATCAATTGTTTACTATGTCTTCGTTTTTGTAAAAAAAACTCACATATTATTCCTATCAACATCTCCAAGGAAAAAAAGTTTGCTAATTTATCATCGCGGAATAAGATATTTCACTTCAGAAATCATTTTCCTCACTCATCATTACAGCTTAGTATCCAGTACAAGAAAACAAAACTAACTTTAAAATCACTGTAAAATTAAATAATAAAATTGATGAATAGAAAGGGTTCAACAAAGTCAAGAAACATAATCCTTGTATTTTTGAAAACAAAAAATATCCACCCTTTGATGATATAATAATTAATGGGAATATAAATTTCAACGCGAAAAGAAAAGGGACAACTTTATTGTACAGCATATTTGCTTTTTGTACTGGGAAAAACTTTTTAACAGTTGTAAGTAAAACATTTTTAAAATTAAAATAATAAAGTTTTCCAATAAATTTTCTTTTATAAATAAACGCTCCCTATCTCCTCTTGCTTCCCCATCCCCTTGTCCTCACCAAACTCACAAACTCTCTCTTCTCTCTCTCTCTCTCTCTAACACATGAGAGAAGAAAATCAGCTCACAATCTCAGCCGTTGATTATATCGCCACCGTAGATGGAGAACACTCAAGATTTCTCGCCGCCGCACATCGACGCTTCTCGGCCGTCACTGGGATTCCCTCTCGGCACAGCTCTGCTTCTCATAATCATTTTCAGCCTCTCCGGAATATTCTCTTGCTGTTACCATTGGGACAAACATCGCTCTATCCGCCGTTCTTTGGCCAATGCCTCCGGTCATCCCTCTGCCGCCTCCGCCGACATAGAGTCCTCTCCGTTCAAGCCTAAACCCCCTTTTCCGGTAAATTTTGCTCCCCCAATATCTGAAATTATTATATTAGTTCCAAATTCTTGGAGCTTGATAGATTACATTTTTATCAACAAAAGACAACAATTTTACCACTTAATTTTGGTTCCTATATCTCATAGAAGATTATAATTTTGAATCTTGTAAGCAAAAACAATATTATAGTTAAATAGTTATTTATTTTTCATTAATAAATTTTTTTACTTACAAGTGCTAAATAGTAATTCCGGACATTTGAAAGATTTTAGTTAATCAATCTAAGTAAATTAGGAATTCGGAAAAAAAAGCAATTGAAATAACATTACTATCTTGATGAAATTGTAAGTTATTGGGGGTTAGAAGTCGAAAATTTTAAAAAATTTAGTTACTAACTGTAAAGTAAAAAATTACCATTTAACAAAAAAAAAACTATAAAGTAAAAACGAAATAGGGGGGGCGTTGAATAACTAATTTTGAAGAACTTTATGAACAAAAAAGTAAATACAGTGAGTTGATTATTATGAACAGGATTTGAAGAAAAACCAGAATCTGAGCGTACCGGTGTTGATGCCTGGAGATAATACCCCGAAATTTATAGCATTGCCATGTCCGTGTGCACCGCCTCGGCCGGAGAAGCTCACCGTCGATGTTCAAAGTCCGCCGCATTCGCCGCCTGTTAAGCCGCCGCGTTTTCCCGTTCCTCTGTATTAGATTTAATTAGCTACAAGATAATAGAAAAAGGGGGAAACAAAATGTCGAATATCTCGGTTTGATGTACATATGGATCATAAATTTACATTTTAATTTTTTTCACTGATTATTTATTTTTGTATTCAATTGGAGTAATTTGATAGTTAAACAAAATAATATGGAATTTGAGGTTAACTTAATTTAGAGAAAGTCACTTAAATTATTTTTTATTAAGTTTAACATTTTTTTTTATCTTTTAGCGTGTAAATAATGAAAATATTCATATGTCTATCAATATATCGTACACGTCGTACTGTACATGGATTAAATTGTAAATAAATTTAAAAACTTTAAATAATTGATCTGCAAAAACCCCCTTCACTAATTTATAAAACGTAAATGTTTGATCAATGAAATAAAAACTATAAAAGTGCATACTTTAAAAAAAAGAGAGAAAAAAATTTTGTTTTTTTGCATTCATGGTTATTTTGTTTTTATGTTTTTAGCATTTTACATCGATTTAAGCTACTACCTATGTATGCAACAACAAAGACACATGGCACGTTTCTTCAGGCGATATCTTCGATGTCGATGCCCTGATTCAGTTCTGTTTTCTTAAGACTACAAATAAGAAATGATAGACGAAACTGATAAACTAATATTTTTTCTTTTTATTTTTACCAAAATAATAGATTACTGCAAATTTGGGCATCTCGAGATTGGTTTGAATAGTACCAGAAATAGCCAACGCATATTGCATTTTTCTTCACATTTCCTTTTGAATTGGTAATCCAGTTTTAAAAAGGTGTTTTGTGCAACCACGTTTGATGCTTTAATTGGAAAAAACAAGCAAATCAATAAAATTTCAATCTTGTGCGTTACAATAAGAAGCTTCATGATTAATCATTGAAAAATAATAAACATTTCGAAATATAGTTGATATAATTATTACATTTTACTGTATGGACAAATAAAACAATATTTGCTTTTTTCCACCAATAGATATACATATAGCGCTTGGATGGGCTAAGACAAATGGATAATAAAACTAAATGTATTGGAATTCTTACAAAACGAGACATGCTTGTTTTATGGAATTACTGAAATAGACGTTCAACTACCAACAGTGATTTTGGTTAAAAACGAATTAGACGACAAATTGATCTCCGTTAATTACGATCCCAATTCCGTTAATTTCCATTCTGTTTTAATAAAGTTTGGGACCCTCAAAATATAAAAACTTTATAAATTTGGCACTAAAGTTACCAATTGAAAATTGACGTCACTGGCAAGTTTCTTAATCAAGTGCTCAAAACACATCCCCACCACTTGGACCCCTCCAGGCTGCTTAACAATCAACTTCAAGACCTAATTTCACTGTTTTTTTAATTTTATTCTTATATTTTTCCGATTTGTCATTTTTAAAATCGAATTTAATTTTTGTTAAATTCACTGGGTCGATCCTAATATTCCAATCTAAATAATCCCGAATCTGATCGATAGAGATTTATCTTTTGCTCAAGTCCACTAATTATCGATTATGGAACCATATAAATAAAATATAAAATGTTAATAAACTAAGTCGAAGTTCGAATCAAATATCTTTATCATATCAAGTTCCGAATTTTAAACGCACAGCGAAATATAATATTAGTACCAGAAAATGTCAAAAATTAACTAATTTCATTCAATCGAATAATTAATTTAATGCTTTTAAAGAGTTTTAATGTAGTTTGTTTTTACGAAAAATGCAAAATAAACAGTGTTGTTTCAAGTGCGTCCTACACTGCAAAGTACAAATCGACTGTACTGATTCCTTTGATGACGTTATCTATGCTTCGTGCCTCGTGGTTCTTCTGCGACCATGTTTCGTGGAAATTATTTTGTTGGTATTTTTCTATGTCGCCATTTTAAATATAACTAGATTCTTTTTTTTTTTAATATATAAAATGTGAAATGAAAAATAAATATTTAAATATGTTTAATTTGTAATTTTTATCATAATATATTTAATAAATATTTGGCAATAAGTTCAATTTTTAAAAATAAATAAATGATGTTTAAAAACAGATTCTACAAGTGGTTCTGCTTAAATAATATAGATAGATGCATACTATCTACTAAAACAGCTCCAATAATAATTATTGAATTTATTGTTATATTTATTACGCTAAGATCGATATTAAAGCGAATATGAACACACCATTAACATGGAAGCACCCTTTCATAATTAAAAAAAAAAAACTATGGAAGCACCTAACATCAGTATATCCGATCTCAAATTTCAATCTATACAAAATGTTGTATGTGATGTTTTCAACCAAAAAGTTTATATTTTGTGTATTACGAATTTATTTATATTACTGTGCAAATATGAATCAATTTTTTTACGATATAAATTTTTGTTAATAGATACAATTGGCTATATGGAGAAAAACGCATAAGTACTTATTAGAAAATATCATTATTTTGGGTTGACTCATCCTCATATAGCATCAGAAATTATTTTATTCCAAACTATAAATTTATCACTAAACCTCATAAATTAATAATTTCAATCTCTAAACCATCCAAACTAAACATATACAGTTGAATTTGTTAATCATGGTTGATTACTACAAACCGTGTTTTATGAACTGCGATTATTCATGATCCAATTCGGAACTAAACAAAAAAAACGCAATTATCCATATCTTTTTTTTTAACAAAATAAAAATAAAAATTTCAGTTTACTCGAATTTTATTAATAAACTGATAAAGAAAAAAAAAACATTCAAAAGTGAATACTCATATTTCAAAAACACATTTTGTAACATTTTTCATTAACCAAATTGTCCATTTATGCATCAGAAAATCCGCACATGTTTTGAAAACGAGAAACTTTGGTTTTTCGTTGTTTCCGGTAAAATTTGAAATTTTTAAAGAACAAATCATACTAAGAAAGCGCTCTAGTGATTGAATTCCAGAAATATACATTTTTGCCAAAGAATCTCATCGGAAAAAAAAGAGAACTGGTTCACAAAAAAAATATATTTTACCAATAGAAAAATTATAAAATAATAAGCAAAACGTGAAAACTCATATTTTAGTTTTAGAATATAAAATATTATTAAAAACTTACTAAGCAAGTAACTAAGTTTTTAGTTGCTTATCTGATGATAAATACTTGAAATTATATATATATATATATTGTTTTACCTATGAAAAATGAATTAATAAAAAATATAAAGATAATTATTTATAATAAATTTATGTCACTTTTCGTATAATATTTGAAATGTGTGATTTTTATAAAAAATTAATCTATTTTATATTATATTAATAATATACTGAAAATTTATTTAGGAAAATATTATTAGTATTAGAAAATAATATTATCACGAAAAACAATTTAAAATACTGTGTAGTCATATGAAAGCATGTGAGGGCACCGCAATCACCGCTGAAACCTTGGGATCATGCCATTCTATCTTTTTATTTGTTTTTGTTTTTTAGCTCGGAAATTATATAATAAACATATTATATGCTAAAATAAACTACAACAGTTCGCCTTATCATAAGATATATGTTTAGATAAAAATATTTCTTGGTATTTATATGTGTTATCTTTTATAAACATAATTTCAGAAGATATTTTATATTATATCATTAATAATAAATAAATAAGAGATGAAAACATGCATTTTCTCAAGGATACTGTGGAATAAGAACATTTCAGATTTCTTATGAAATCGCAATTTCTTGACATTTATTCAAAAATACTAAAACCATAACAGTAACCTATAAACTCTAATAACTTTCTGTCGTACAACAAGATTTCAAAAATAATTGAAGTTTAAAAATATATTTCCACAGTACTTTTAAAAATGGTTTTTTCACAACTAACTTTTAATATATTTCCGTGAAAGTTGTTACGCAATGTACAATCCTCGAAATAACTCAACAATAATAAATAGTCAAATAAAAAAAAAACTAAGAAAGTTATTAAAAAGAAAATGATGAAAAGTGGAGTATAATGTAAAACGTACGGATGATAAGCAAGACAAGAGCGGGCCGGAGATTGAAGAAGATCACATGGGAAAACATATCTTAGTGCTTCTCTTATCCCTTCCTTATTTCCTGACGTCACCTTTTTAATTTTTCTTTTATTTTTATTCATTCTTCTAATTCTCTTTTTTTTTTTACAACACTTTCTTCTAATTCATTAAAATTCCAAAATTATCCATCATCTTTTACAAATACAATACAAATTAAAAACATTAAACCTTGAAACAAATATAATGTGATCAGATGACAGCGAATTCGAACCTAAGCTTGAATGCGTCGATAGGATCTTCACGGTAAAACCGGAATGTTTGGACTTAGTCACATTACCATGTGACGTTGAATATGAAACTCTACCTCCAGAATTCGTCGAAACGAACTTGTTTGCCTCTTCTGGTCCCGTACAGACCGCTACGCAAAAAGACAATTCGGTAAAGATTTACATAAAGTTTCCCGACAATAAGCACGAGAGGAGAACAGCTCTCAATGAGAAGGATGGAACGGCATCGGTGGAAAGAGGCAGTAGCTTTTTACGATGGCTTAGTGGAATGAGTGGAGGTGCGGTTGGGTAAAACCGGAGAGATGCCGGAAATTGTAGTGAGAACGAACTCTCCCAATAAGAGTAAGCTGATGGCTTTTACCTCTTCAGCTTGATTACTTCCGAGACGATCCCGACAACAGAGGCGAAGACGTCTTCAATCACTATGAATCTTGTTAGGCTGAAAGATGGGCCATAACTTGATAATGATTGTGGGCTAAATACCATGAGAAATATATTGGGCCAGGCCCACATTGAAGAGTAGCCAGAAACGATGCACGTATCCTCAGAGACGGAGGGCGAGAGAGGAGATCCGGTAACCCAACCCAAGGAGGAGATAGGGGATCCGGTAACTTGACCCAAAGGATGAGGCAGCAAGGGGGACGACAGAGCAAACGAGGATGGTGGCAGATAAACCGGAGCCGGCAAAGTGATGAACATTGGAAAAGTCTCAAACTTCATGGAAGAGAGGAGGAGACGCAGCAAAGTCGAAGACCTAGACCTGAACAGCCATCCTCGAACTGAGCAGAAACAGAGCCAAGACCAGCAACGCTTCCATACCCAAGGACTCGCGACCCGAACAGTAACCTTACTAGGAACCGATGACAAAATTAGGGAAGCCGGCGACGAAACACTCACAAAGGCTTGACGAAAATCTCTATCCAATCCCAACGCGAGACACCGTCCTCCAGCATCAGACGAAGGGAGATTAGAAAGAGGTAGCGGCGAACCCACACGAACAATTACTCCGACGAACCCAAATCGAAGAATGACACCGGCTACACCACCAAAAACGCCATCAAAGACGGACGAATCGAGGAACATAAATCTAAACCCTGAGCCTTTGAATCTCGAAGAATTAGCAGTCGAGAAGAAAGACGAGGCAGCGAGCGACGAGCACTGGCTTTGAGTCGCCGGAAAGTAAAGAGCGGGCTAGGCGGCGACATATCTGCTCTTCAGAGCCAGAATAACGGATGAGAAGGTTTGACTAGGTGGCTCCGGCGACAACGCTACGAGAAGATCCGGCGAATCTGGTTGCTCCGACAGATGTGCAAAGCTCAGCGGCGCCGGAGAAAGTCTCTTACGTGGGTGCGAGAGTCTACTGAGACAGAACGCAATCGGAAGAATGCTGAGTTTTCGTCGAGACGACAACACGGAGGGTGACGACGTGAAGCCAGTCATCGGAGTAGCTTCGAACAGATGTCGCCGGCAGCGAGGAAGCAGCCCGACGAAAAGAAGCAGAAGGGTCTTCCGGTGAAAACTTGAGACGGACCCGAGGGGGAGGCAGCTTCGGCAGGCGGGACTCGTCGGAGGGAGGGAAACGCCATTGAGAGGAACGTTGTGCGGCTACCTCGGACGTCGTGCCCGGAGAGAAAACACCTACGGCTTATTCAATGTTGGTCCCATGAAACAACCCATGTTGGCTCTATCTAATTTACTGGGAATATATATATATATATA
>PKMM01019312.1:726027-803928 GCA_002933915.1 Eutrema heterophyllum
TTTTTTTTTTAAACCTTAACCCCTGCTTTTCTTTTGATGTTACATACACAATTTGCTTAGAAACCTGGGATTGGCCAAATAATTAAAAAGCATTCAAATTTTAAATAAGCCAAGTTAATGTAGTTTGTGGACTGTAACCTCTCGGGGGTTATTATCCATCATAATTATGCGTGACACTAATTGGATTATTCATGTATTATTGATAGATTATTGTATTGTGGACAATGTTGTGTTGTCTACGATCAAACTAATTTTAAAATACTTTGATGAATGTTTTGTAGTTTATTAGAAAACAATATCATAGTTTTAAAAACTAAATTTGAATATCATCAATGTCTCCCATTATATATATATATAGATTCTCTTTTTCGACTTTATTGTTTTGTAATATCTGTCAGGTATGAATGAGAAAGGGATGCTACATAACTTGTTGGGCTAAATCACAATTCAAAAAGGATTCATCATTAGTTTCCAAAACGTAGATAATGTTAAAACATGAATGTGGACAATGTTATATAATACACGCGTATATATATATATATATATATATATGCTTTTGCAAGTTGCATAACTAAGATTCTCTTGGTTAGACCCGACTAAAATCATTTATGATATTTGTTATTTCAAGCCAGTTTTATGATAAATGAGACATTGTTCTTGTTGCTGTTTAACTTTTTATAGATTTTTTTTTATTTTTTATGTTTGCCCATTTTCCAATCATTGTCTGGTGACTCTGATCAAGTCTAATTATCTAAGTGAGAAAACGAGTTAAATGAATTTTAGGCCTTCTTTCCCTTTCCCTTGTGGTACTGAGTGTTATTGTGGCAAGTTGTTTTATATAGTGCCCAAGTGGAGTTTTTCTTAATTAAAAAACTAATACCTTTTTTTGTGTGTACTTTCCTTTTATTGGAAGTTTAACATCATTCTATATATAATATATGTGATGATCCTTAGTCCAATGATTATAGTTTCCATTTATAAACGAATCTATTTTCTAGACCAAATAAAAGATTTGGATAAAAAACTAATAAGTCTTTATCTCAGCAGATAAGTAATATATACACATATATCGCAAAAAATAGCATTTTATGTTTTTTCACAAAATTATTTAAGTATTTGATAAAATTTATTTAATATACTGTACTACTGTCTACCAACTTAATTTCTATAAGCAATAAATCATTTGATTTCCGTTCGTAGCATGTACACTTCAACGCCATTCATAGATTGTTTTCTTTATCGCAAAGTCCGTTCATCATTTTTGTCTTTCATGGTCATTAATTTGCCATTAGTTTTTGTTCAATGCTGTCATTTTTGTCTTGCGGTTCCTTGATTTTGTTAATCGGGTCTTTTTTATTACCACGTGTTCTAGGCCATGTAACAATTAGTTATATCGTGCAAATCTTGTTTGATATCTCAATGATGGGAAAGTCGATTTTCAGTTGCGCCTTGGTGCCTAATTTCATTACTCTGAAAAGAAATTCCAAATACGCCAGTTTTAAAAGTAACAAAATTTTATCTTATTTCGTGTTAATTGAGAGTATGGGACTGTTTTATATTATTCTGTAGTTTCAATAAATATGTGATAGCAAAAAAAAATCACATCAGAAAAAGAAGGAATTTTTTTATAGATTTAATCACTGTTAGCGAGTAAAACTTACCACCATTGTGTAATTTTGTTACATATGTCGTTCTCTTTTAACACATATATAGATTTAATTTTGTGTAATTGGTTTATTAAAAAAAAGATAAGTTGTTTGGAAACATGTTTCCTTATTAACAAATTAAAAATTAATATAACAAATATAAGTTTCCAAACAAATTAATATAAGTTTGTTTGGAATTTTTTTTCTTTTAAAATTAGTATTTCATTGTTTAAACAACTTATCTTAATTTTGTGTAATTGGTCTATTTAGACTAAGGAAATTAAACAATGAAATACTAATTCTAAAAGTTTTTTTTTTAATTTATCACTTCTATATGAATAATTTGGTAGTATATCAATTACATATCAAAAAATCAAAATCCAATAATCGTTTTAGCTTAGTGCATCTGCTCCACCAAATTCTTCATTCAAAATATATATTTATTTCATCGGAAATTCGTTTCTAAATTTATATATTATTTATTTTCATGGGTAATTAAATTTTTTTTTTGTTTTTATTTTTTTTCACGAGTTATTAAATATTAAATTATAAATCCGCATATATGTGGATCATCTATACTATTAAAACATGGTAACATTTGTGTCTAAACAGGGAAAAATACAATTTAGTCTATTCCTATTATGGAAAACTATTATTCCATTATTTTTATTCCTGTTGCCAAACATAAATCTTTATTTTAAATTATAAAATTAAATATATTTGCAAATCTTACTAAATATTTAATTATTTACAATTTTTGAAATTATAGCAAAATCTTACTAAATCTTTAATTATTTACTATTTACGAAAACATAGATATGATATCTTTACAAAAATATTATTTAGTTTGGATTTAAAAATAATTCTAAAAATTCAAATTTTTGATTTAGATTAGTTTGAATTTAATTAAATATAGGTTATATTAATTATCAAAATCACAAAAATCAGTTGTTATTATATCTTTACAAAAATAATAAACCGGATATTAATTTGAATTTAATTTAAATATTCAAATTTAAATAATATTCTCAGTATGATAAACGATATGTTATTGTATATTTTTATCATAATCAATCAGCCTAAAAATTTTAAATATTTGAAATTAGTAAATATTTATATCTTACTGTAATATGAATGGGCGAGTTAGAATTATGTTTTTATAATCGCGGTCATTTTCATTTTTCCGTTCCAGCATGAAATCCTTAATCTATATGACAAAAATTAAATTAAATATTTAAAATTATAAATAAAATCGATTATTATAAATTACATATTAAAAAATAATTTAAATTTTTATTATTATATTGTTACGAAAATAATATTAGTTATTTTGAATTTTTGAATTTAGATTATGCCAAATATTTTAATAATCAATGTAGTATTTGACCCGAATAAAGAAAAAAAAGTTTAACATAATTATTCCTTTTAATTGGATACTGCCTTAAAAGTTTTTTTTTTCCTTTTTTGATAATCATTTATTTAGTCCATAATTTTAGCGACTTACGCATTAAAAAAAATCAATAATCATGAATACAAAAGATCACAATTTACTCTGATTATGGAAACTACTGTAACAACCAAATCATAACAAAAAAAATCAGTAATCCATTTCATATCTTCAAATTAGTGGATTTGAAATAGTAGTATAAGATACTTTCCTTAACAAGATATAGCTTAAATACCAGTAATGTATAATCGTGAGCAATATTAGGAACTAACATAACATTATACCAATTTGAATAATCGAATAATTTAAGAATTTTAGTATATTCTCACAAACTATATATTCAGTTATTCGATTTCCATAAAAAAAAAAATTTCATATTTTCAAAACTAACTTCGGCAACAAGATATTTCAATATTCAGTCTTATCTAATAGTCATAAGATCTTAAAAGAATAAATGTATACAATTATAACACTATAAATCATTAATTTATCATAATTACTAATTTTTTTATAAATAAAATTTGTTAGTTATTTTCTTCACAATTTGTTATAGTATTTCTTAGGTTCATTATTTTCTAATGACCTTGATTTTATGTAGGGTGATTAGATAGTGACATATAAGGATGAGAATATCCAGAACCAGACATTTTCTTCGACATTCACCAAATGCACAACATATATTGAACACTTCATCAGAACATCAAGTTAGTTATATTTTATTAATTGCTAAGAAACTTTCGGAATCTAAAATTGGTAATTTTTATGATTTCTATTGCTGCACAGCCAAAAAAGATTCAAATAACATCAAGCATATACATGATGAGAATCAGAAGAAGAAAAAAATTATGAGAGTGTTAGAAAAATCAACAGCTTATTAAATGCCTAGATTTTCTTAGTAATAGCCATATAAACATTTGTATGATTTTTTCTGATTAGTTTTTAATTTCTCTACGTTTGTCCCTGGAATTTTTCATTGTTCAACATATTTCTTATTTTTTTTCCCCCATTATTTGAGTTTTGGATGATTTTATTAATTTTTGTTTTCTTTTGAAACTGAGACGTATAACAGAGTTAACATATTTACTTATGTTTTTTCATATCGTTAATAGTTGTTTTTTTATATTGTAAATGTGTTTCTTCTATAATTCACGTTCATTTAAAAAAAAAATGTATGTAGTATGAGAGTTAATTTATTACTTTGTGATACTAAATCTTAACATAGATGTGCTTTCTGATTTTTTATTTTTGTGTTTTCTTTCTGATTTTCATTAGAACTTATATTATTTATTTTATTTGTTTTTCTTGCAAACAAATGAAAAATATGGAAGAAATCTCTAATTTTTCACTTGATTCCATCTTCCAAATTTGAACGAGACCAACATGAAAGAGAATGTTTGGAGAAGATTAATACATGTGTCTAGCATGTGACAAGTTAATGCCTTGCACACTAGAGAAGATAAATTTAGGAAAATCATTATGTTTCATTTAAGTTTATAATAGTTATTCCTTTGTATATGTTTTTAGGAAGGTTTCTAAAAGAATTATGTTTTTATTATAAAATATGTAATTCGTGAGAGCAGATTCATTCAGATCAATAATAATAAGTGTTTACAACAAAAACTTTACTTAAGAAAATTATGTTCTTCTAAAAACAATTTAGTATTCTTCATTCTCTACCACAAACTCTAACAAAAGTCGTAAATATAATTCAACACACGAACAATAGAAATTAAACTTTAGATCAGTAATTTAGCTTATGTTTTTAACTAAAAACATAATGAACTCCCGTTACTTTTCATATTGAGTTTGTGTTCTAGGGCGGATTAGAAAAAACAAATTATATCTAAACACCAAAATAATTATGTGTCTCATATGACAAAAATTAAATATACAAAAAATTATATCTAAACACAAAATAAACACAAATTGTATTATAAATTTTGATAAACAAAAAAAAAATTCCGTGCGGACGCACGGGTTAAAATACAGTAATACATTTTAATTTATAAAAGAAAAGAACAAAAGGGAACCATTTTGAAAATTTCTATCTATGGGGTCAACGAGGGGAGTCGATGTTTTGGGCTGCAAAATAAAACCCATTAGGTCTAACTTTAATTGCTGATGGTTGTTCTTTAACGGACCGGTTCATCAAAACTCCACTCTCAGTCAACGATCCATTTGTCCGTTGACTATTGCTTCGCATCTGAATCAATTATGGTAATGATAATTTTTGTATTTTTTTTTTTTCTGGTTTCAAAGAGACCAACTATTCATTCTCTTATATAAAACCCATGACTAGATCCTGGAAATCAAATACAAGGTCCATTTTTTTTTTCTGAGGCCCAATCTTTATAAACAAGTCCTAATTCAAACTATAAAACCAAAAATAGAATTCTCTCGGGTTCGACTAAAGGAATTTTCGTTGACATACTGACACAGTGCCATGTAATAATGATGAATGCGGAGGATTTGGTGGCACATTGACTCAGGGGTGTATTCGATCAGAGAAAATTGTATTAAAATCACAAATCTTATGTTATTAAAACATGAATTTTAAAAAGTTTTTTAAAATCTCAGAACTAGTGATTTATAAATGAACATTCAAATCCACTATTATTTAAAATATTTTAATTAGTAGATTTTAATTTGAAATATTTTAATTAGTGAATTTTAAGGGAATTTTAGTTATTTAAAAATGTTTTGGTGGAGTTTTTTAATTAAAAAAATAAAAATTCAAATATCATTGTTTTATGTGAGATTTCATAGTTATTTAAAAACAAATCATAACAACTTTCCTAATTTACTCAAATCATCTAAAAACTCAATAAAACTCAAATCTTTCCAAATTTTCTAAAATATTAGATCGAATACATCCCTAATTTATAATCACTCTCATGATTAGCCTTTAAAACTTTATGATTAATACGCTCTTTATTAGGTGCATCTTTCTGATTGGAGAGAGTGACATTCGGTCAGTGTCATATACAAACCTAATTTCAATTCCCGCATTTCCCCCAAACTCCAAAGCAAATACAAATTCAAATTTCTTAACCTTTTTCTTAATCAATTTTTTAATTCATTAGAACATCATTTTATCTTAATTCGATCTTGGACTTCTGATTAAAGGTTATATAACCTTCAATTATTCTCCAAGAAAAACACCTCTCTTTTTCATAATTCCCCCTTTTTTATACAACGTCTCATAATGTTTCCCCTAGAAAATTCAAACTCACAGTTGACAAAAAAATAATAATAATAATTCAAACTCACAATGGAAATAAACACCAAACTTTCTAATGTTTTAAAAGCGCTAATATTATTAAAAATAAATAATATTTTGGTTTATTAATTTCATCATAAATACTCATTACAAGCAATTTCCTCCATAGCCTGCGTTTCTGAATAATGCTTGCTTTATATCTTCCGAGGTAATGAAATCTCTCTGCTCAGCTACCTATAAAGACAAACAACACACACAAACTCAACACCAATTTTACCATTACAAATATACAATTTGAATATTAACACACACATATATAGTACCTCGGAACAAGAAGCCTGCAAAGAGAAATCACTAAAGCAGCTTATAACACATTGCTCAATCTCCAAGCCTAGAGTCTCTAATGTATTAACAGTTGATAGAAGCAATCCCGGTTTCGGCGAGCAACATATGTTAACCCGAGTATCTTCATCTCTCCGATCCACTTCAAACTATTCAAAACATAAAGAAAATTAACAAAATCAAAACAATGCTTTTGAGAAAAATTGTGGGGCTTCTATAACAGTTCATAATTACAGGGGGCTATTATGTAAAACTACCAAAATCAAGAATAGTGACATGGCAAAATATCTAAATTCTTGTTGTACCTTTGGTGAGTTTCTGACCAGAGGTTCGTTTGTATTAAGATCCTTGAGATCACCGAAGAGCTTAGAATGATGTGAACTGTTGCTAGTTCCAAGTTCTTGTTCCTCGTCTTGTAATTTGTTGATTTTGTCTAAAAGCTCCTTCATGTAATCTATGGCGTCTCCTAATATCGATGTCCTGTCCATCTGATTTCAAACATACCAATAATCATTATTTTTTGTTCGAAAAACTTTTAAATGGTTAATCATTTAGATATCCACTTTTGGTTTTGTAGATTCCAATAAAAGTAAGAACACAATAATTAAACAATCTTGAAAAAAGGTTCAAACAAGAAGAAACAAACATATAATGTTAAAAACATAAAAAGGCTAAATTTTTATGAAACCCATTTAATATATTAATTCATTCATTAAAAAGGGACGAATCTTTTGTTGATTTACTATAATTATTTGAATCAATTGTTAAATCTTCAAAGAAAACAAAAATTGTAGCTAGCTAGGGTTAGATTTTGGGATTGAACTAAGTGTTTTGAACAAGATGATTAAAAAGGCTAATCTCTTTATAGACCCATAAAATAATACATTAATCCACTCACTAGAAAGAGGAAGAATCTTTCGTTGATTTTGACCATTTTGATTGTAATTATTTGAAAAAGGTTAAATCATTAAAGGCTAGATTTTAATTTACCTTACTGATTTTGGGGACGATGGATCGGAGCATAGAAAGTCGATCATTAAGCCGTTTTCTTCGTCGTCTCTCCGCCATGAGATTCTTCGAAGGTTGGCCTTCGAGCTTTTTACTCTTCTTCTTGTTTGTTGTCTCTCCTCCACAGTATCCAACACTGAAGCTTTTGCTCTGATCAGACTCCATCAATGGCGATGGATACGACGTCGGAGTGTTAAAGTTTTCTTCTTGAGAGGTTGGAAGCATCAATGGAGGTGAAGAGGAAGAAGAGTCGATAATCTCTTGCAACGCCTCGAGAAAAGGGTAATCGAATGTGGCTGCGGCGGAGGAGATTAGCGGCGGAGATGAAGACGACGGTGGTGGTAATGGTGGTGGTTGGTGAAGAAGCAGTGGAGGAGGTTGAGAGATTAGATCCATGAAAGAAGAAGGATAAAGAAGGGTATTTTCGTCTTCTTCTTCATTGTTGAAACAGAGGTAATCAATATTCCATCCATTTGGAAAGAATTGATGATGATGATCAAATCCGCCATTAAAGCTCAGATTGTTGATGTTGCTGTTGTAGTTGTTGTTGTTGTTGTTGTTGTCGGTGGTTTCTTGCTTTGTCGGAACAAGAAGCTCTTCGAACACATTCATCTGAGTCGACAGTTCCATTTTTTCGGAAATAACTCTAGTAATAAAGGAAGAGAAAACAGAGTGTGTGTGAGTTTTGTGGATTAAAGAAGATGAAGTGTAAGTGTATTTATATATAAATCCATAGTCCAGAGATGTGTGAGTGAGAGAGCACACTGTTGATTAAATTAAAGATTCCCGTTATAATTTGTGATTGGTAATTTTATTAACTCTATTCTAATTATATCTATAGGCTTTATCTAATGTATGGTTTTATTTTTGTTTGATAACACATTTTATTGTTGTAATCTCGTGACAAACAATAAAAACATTTTTGTTCGCTCTAGTCTCTAGCTAGGAATAATAGAGGAGCTATATATTACAAGACTTGACATGAATCGATGTAATTTGTATTTTTGGTAAGGATTGCCTATGCAAAATAAAAGGTGCTAATGTGAAGCGAATTTTTCTCAAAATCATATAAAACGCATAAGTTTTTTTTTAAAAATGAATACTCGACAAAGTCTCCTAGTTTGTAGAAACCATAACTGATTTTTTTTTTTAAAATTATATTCAGTGTAGTCTTATATTTAATTATAGGTTATGATAAGACGGCGGTAATATGGGGAAATGTTTTAATAAAAAAATTGGTAAGACGAATAAAAGGTAAATTTTAAATCATGAAATAAAAATTTGTTTATCACGACTAACATAATGTAAATTATTATCTCTGAAAAAAAAACTGGACTCAAATTCAGGTCTAAAATCAAATGAAAATGTATTTGTCTAACCGGTTGAGTCTAATTATATAATTAGGTATACGTGATTGACAAACAACAAGAAAGAGAGAATACCTTGATTAATTCCCTTTCCTTACAGTAAAGCTTTGATCCCACAAATATCGTGTCTCGACGAAAACGGATCAACATTGCCTACCCCTCTTGCTTTATTTATTTATATATAGATATATTTTTTGTCTGCCATATTATAATGTATTAAAAAAATGAATGATGAAATCGTGATTGAGAGGAAATTACTAGTATCTGGTCGCAGAAGCGCGCGTACGTAATTGTCTATTGTGTATACGCAAATTACTAAATTGCGTAGAAATCTTGCCCTAATTAGATAATCAGCATCAGTTATTGTTTTTAATTACAATCTGACCCTTAAATCAATGTATCGTTTGTGAATAGTAATCCCAACTTTTTTAATGCATAGCATAGGCCGTAGAAATTAGTGCCCTATGTTCACATTTGTCTTACGTTTGATATTGACGTTTATTTTTTTAATTTACCGCTTCTAATTCAGATGGCTATTCGCTGCAATTATTCTAAACTAATCACCGGAAAATTTGAGCGTTCAGAATTTTGGTTTGCCATCAATTCAACGGCACCATAAAAGGGTGTAAATTAGCAAATGTGAAAGTTAAATAAGAAACTACACTTATAGAAGCAAATCTATAAGAAAATGATTAATATCTAGCTACTTGACTGCTAAAATATAATACGAAACAAATCCGTGGAAAATCACGCATATGCCTAGAATGTAGCTTTTACATTTTTATGTGTAATCTTTTTATGTTTGCATGTGAACTTGTTGCTCCATCTTCAGTGCCATTCTCATATATATTAAAACCGTAAATAAATAAAAAGTGTTAAGAAAATAAAGGAATAAAAAAAGAGAGAGAGAGAGCACATGGCAAAGAGAAGCTCCATCCATGTTCACGAAAACAAACAAACTGTCTAAGGCCTCGTCCTCTCAGTTCACTCACTTTCAATCTATAATTAACCAATATATATATATACACTTTTATTTTGATAAATAATATATATATACTCATTCACATTCATATAATACATGTGTGAATATATTCACATATATACTAAATGTAGATGATTTCGAAAAAACAAACTTAAGGTATTTTAGAATTGACCAAATTTTTTTTTTTTTAAAAAGCTTTCTTTGATTTAACTATAAACTATATTCTAAATATGCGCGCCCGTACATGATAATTTCTTTTGTAATATATAAGAACTAATTTAAATGTTATTGATTCAAATATGTTTGATTTATAATTTTTAAATTTATAATAAATTTAATAAATATTTGACAACAAGTTTAATACATGTTTGGTAACTTATTCAATTTATTTATAAAAATAAGAGATGTTTTGAAACAGATTCTAAAAGTGTTTTTGTTTTTATAAAGTAATAAAATTTAGGTTGTGTATTTTATTATCGTTAACCTGTCCACAATTTACTACTATCAAATATAGCAAAAGATACAATGTAAAGGTTTCCACAATTGGCGGCATCGATAACAATTTACTACTATGTCGGATGATGACGCTAGGATTCGAGTCATTATGATTATGATTATGATTATGATTATGATTAATTAATACATATGTTTTTATATAATAAAATTTCCAATTTTCCTACATATTTGGGAGATTAACTTGGCCGGACTATATATGCGGACTGAAAATCTTCCGGTTATAAGAAAAAAATAAAAATAAATGTTTGATGAAAAGCTAGAATATTAATGTTTGTACAAAACAAACATACGAGGAAAAAAAACAGTCAATCTACTATGTATAATACGTACTCAAAAACATAGATAAACTATAAAAAAAAAAAGACACATAAAAATAAACCCACCACGTGTCTCTATAGGCACACATCCACAAATGAGTATAAGTATATATTGTATATATACAATTTAAAAAACATACAGTATATAGGTGTTTATTATTATAAAGAAGAGTGTTGTGAAGAAGGAGGAGGAGAGACGGACAAATCTGTGGAATGAATCGAGGCTTGTTTGTATTCAGAAGCTGTGATATATGCATGAGAGTTTGTGGGGGCAGTGAACTGTCATCTAACTGTATCGTGACCCTCTCTCCCTAATTAATGATCTCCATTCTCCACTATCTTCTTCTTCTCTTCTTCTTCCTCCTCATCTTCACATGACTAGCTAACCAAAAAGCTGCTCGTCAAAATTTAATTACAACTTCGTCTTCTTCTGTACGTACTCGTCATTTCCATTAACTTCTCTTTGGATTATAATCACAAGTCAAAACCTTTACTAGATCTAAGAAAAATTCGATTCGAATTATTATTATTGTAATTTTTATATTGATTCTCATCTATGTAAAGGAAAGTTTTAACTTCTAAATGTTAAATTAAGAAACCAGAGAGAAAAAAGTAAATAGTTAGTACTGCCAGCTAATGACGAGTGCCGATGATCTGTTTGAACTTTGATACAGCTAAAATCATCTATATATAATCTGTTTTTTGTTTTCTTTAAGCTCTAATCTCATCATCTAAGTAATTGGTTTTATTATTTACAAATATTCATAATAAAATACCACAAATACAATTTTTAGTTTCATACGTTTTTGTTGACACAATTTTAGTCTAGTTATAAAAACACCACGAGCTTTAACTTCTTCTAAGTTTTTTTTTTTTTGGGCCAAACGAAAGACTTTACCTAAGCTTCTAGGAACTCTTTTTAATATATACTAGTAATTTTTATTTTTGTTCATTAGAGAAATTAAGATAATCTTTATCATTTATTCCACTTAGCTATAACAGTAATTTTACACTTTTAAAATATATGAAAATGACTAAATAACTTTTATCAATACTATATTTAAAATAAGACTTTATTTTGCTTTACATATAAGATAGTCTTTGATAAATAGAAAGTAAAATTTTGATATTGAAATTCATAAACAACAGTCCATCTTAAAATAACCATAAACCCCGATAAAAATTAACAGATTTTATACTCCGATTAGCCATTTGGAGAAGAACAAAATGAGACAAGGTTTAAATCCATGAAATTATTTCAAAAAAAAAAAACAAGGTTATAAGTAAACAAAGATTGACCTGATTCGGTTCTCAAGGTGAATGTGTGACAAAGAGAAGGGGCCAAGACCACGTGAATTCTTCAAGAACAAACCTACGTGGCCTTTCTTGAAGCGTCCACGTGTTCATGAACCATTGCCAGGCGACCACGCATCTTTTCCGTATGCGCCAAAATAACAATGTGAAGAAACAGTTTTTCCAAAAACAAATGCTCTCGTAAATAAACAATTAAAAACAATAATACTTGTTAATGACAAAAAGTGATTGTTAGTAATATTTAAAAGTTTATGACAACAGTTTATTTTAACAATATATGGTGTGTCATTTAGAGAATAAGTTTAAATCAGGGGATGCGATGCAGATGCGGATGCAGAAAATGTTTTTTTTTCCTCCAACAAATAGTTTATTTTAATTTTTGGGAACAGTTATTTTGACTTCCACAAGAAAGCATATTATTGTCTAGTTAAGGACAATTCCTCGAATGATTTAAAAATTCTACTAGGTCTATTTAATACCACTTCAGCAGTTTAGAGGAACACTTATATCTGTTTCTTAATATTAATATATTAAATATACCTGAAAGAATTTCGATACGATTTTAGGAATTTTCCTTCAATCTTCTAAAATTAATTATGTAAGAGGTGGAAAGAGCTGAGCAACTACTAAATATTGGGTATTTAAAAAACACTATTTTATGATATCATTTTTCAAAAGTATGTTTGTTTGCTATCCATTTAAAAAACACTTTTATATATGTTTATAAGTTCAGAATACAAATGTATATACGTTCATAAACTAAGTTATATAAAATATTATATAGTTTATTCAGAGTTCTAAAAATATAATGTTTATAAAGTTTTATAACATATTTATATGGTTTTATAATATAATTATAAAAATAGAGAAAAATACAATAATTATAAATCAAGTTATAAATAGATAAAGTTTATAATCGTTCATAAGCCATTTTTGTAAAATGATATTTTTGAAAATAGTATCATAAAATAGTATTTTTCAAAAAAAATCCTAAAATATTTTATCGATACGCAAGTGTCTAATTATTGGTCCTAATTGAGAATATGTAGCTAGAGTATATATATATATATATAAAAAAAAAATCGTACGTAGGGAGATTTTGTTTGCATTGCATGAAATCGGTGGACAGCCCATAGTTTATGAGTATTCTCTCATCAAAACCGCTTCTCGATTTGCCGTTGTCCACTCTTTATTTTTTATTTGCTTAATATTATTATTATAAACTTATAATTTAAAAAAAAACAAAAAAAACATATAATTTATAAAGGACACATATTTCTTCGTTTGGGGGGCGTTTGTGGACGCCGAAGTTATCAGATTTGGGTAAAACATTTTATCTTAACAAAAAATGTGGTGGTTTCCCAATGGTTTTGGAGTATGAGTATGTGTCATATCCGAGGTTTTGGATTCGACTTTGTTTGGTCATTCAAGCCGCATCTGCGCGCGAAAAAGAAGTTGGGTCAAAGAGAAATTAATTTGAGCCTCTCCATAGCCTTGACATCAATAGCGGAGCTAGGAAAAAAATATATCGGAGTCAAAAACATAATATATAAAATATAATAAACCTTGTAATTTATATTTTCCCATTATAAAAAATTCCTTATATAGATTTTATTATTAATAATTTTACTAAATGTGGATATAAAATAAACTTTTTTATACATAATTTAAAAAAAAAATATTGGAAAGGACCAGGTAAACAAATAGATAAAAAACGAAGTTTCTAAAAAAAGAAAGAAATACTTGAATAAGCAACCAAACACTATAAAAAAAGAAATAAACAACCAGATTTATTAAGAAGATCACTTGAAGAAAGAAAGGAAAAGCTCAAATGATAGAAAACTATAATTAATGCGATGTTAAGAAAAGAAAAGAAATAGATGACACGGATGAAAGAAAAGGA
Organism: Eutrema heterophyllum; assembly: GCA_002933915.1. Taxonomy (NCBI): domain Eukaryota; kingdom Viridiplantae; phylum Streptophyta; class Magnoliopsida; order Brassicales; family Brassicaceae; genus Eutrema; species Eutrema heterophyllum. The sequence goes on from PKMM01019312.1 coordinate 740,090, forward strand.
AAAGGAAAAGAGGACACAGAGGCTTCACGATTAACAATGGGTCAAACCATTAAAAACTAACCAATTGATCAATACATAGTTACAATAATATGCCTACATTAAATAAAAATAAAAAAAATGATTGGGGTCAGCTGACCCCCCCTGCTCCTTCATTGGCTCCGCCACTACCTGAGATTATACCTCCGGATTTAAAAAAAAAAGTATTTACGTTAAACGAATGCTAATGCAATAATATATACGAAGAATACAACAAAACTCCTTTAACAAAAAAAAAAAGAATACAACAAAACTCGAGAAATGCTTTAATGGAAGGATGTTAAACCAAGACACTCTTAGAATTTGTTGAGGTTATGTGCAAACAGCAAATTTCATGTCAAGCATGTATTTAATATTATTTAAATTATACTTTTTCCGGTTTTTTTTATATATGTCGTTTTAGAGTTGAGCACACAAATTAAGAAATCTATTAATTTGTTTATTATACCCTCACAAATCAAATATATTTACAGTTTTAATTATCAATCTCTATTTTCAATGTTATTTTAACTTGAGGTTATAATATGTATTTTCTGCAAAAATTACATTGAAAACTGTAAATGATATTTAATTTGAAACAAAAAATCAACTATAAAACGACATATAAAAAAAAACGGAGGGAATATATAGCTGTTTTTGGTCTATTGGCAGATCCGGATCCGGATTTCATTTTTCAAATTCGACAAATCTATATATCTTGAAATTTCAGAGTATCCGAGTATCCACCATGCTCACCCCTACAATGACTATCTAGCTTATGTTATTGTTATTATTATTAGCATAGTGTACATAAAAGGTAATAATACGAATAAACTAAAAATATTTAATCGTATATATCGACTGTAACAAACATTTTAAATGGTAAACTAAACCCGATTTTACATTGACTCCGAAATTAGTTTGGTATTAGGACTAAGACTATTCGGTTATCATATATACAAATTTGTTTTCTTGTCAAAGTAGATAAACATAATAAAAATATATAAAATGTATCTGTTTGTCTAAATTTCTATGGCTTTGTCTATGTAGACATTGGACAGTAATTTCAATATTCTAGTATTGATATCATATATTAATAATATAGTTTTATCTCGCGGGACAACATAATTTCACCGATCTAACGTTTTTGGAGATTATGCGCAAAATTAAGAAAAATATGCCATTTTCACATGTCTCTTTGCTAAATTTGTTCTCCAAAATTTGGTCCGGTAAAACCGAGCCATGATTTTATTTTGCTTGTGTTTTAAACCGGATTTGGTCTTTAAAGAGAGTGTGTTGTCTTATAGGATGGGATGATGGGAAGTTATAAAAACATGATTGGGAGGAGAAGGAACATAATGTACAGTAGCAAGATTGGAATTTTGCCCACCCATACTAAAACCTGGATGTTACACAATCACTAATATAACCGTTTAAAGAAAGAAAGAAAAAAATATACAGTAGATATAGTAACGAGACTGCGTATGAATAAGAAGTTAAATGGGAACGTCATATTCTCCGTTCCATATACAAGTGTACGTTAAAGTAAGAGCTCACGTATAGTCAGCATGTCACACTCATTACATTTTTATTCATCGACATGTTTTTTCCAATCATGCTATGTGTTATGGCATTTAATTAACGACTTTTAAGGTCCATATACACATATCTTTGATTTTAAAAATCGAATTTTTATTTGACAAAACATAATAGTTGTTGCATCTCATATCTTTAGATTTTAGCATAGACTCACGCATACACACGATCTCGGGTCCCCCGGTTTTATCTCGTGTCCTCTCTACTGATGTCATGATATATATATATTATTTGTGCGAACTAAATTTTATTTCGAAAATTTTTGTATAGTTTTCAATTTTGCACCTTGCGTGAAAAGAAGGGCAAAAGATCATTTCCGTCTTTGTCAAAAAAGAAAAGAAAAGAAAGATCATTTTCGTATATTCTGAATTTTCGAGTCACACAACTTAGTAAATAATACGCCAAATATGTGAATATCAAATTGCGGCTGACTGTTATAGTTATCGGCGCTATACAGAGAAATGTCTAAGCATATAAATTTTGATGATTTAATTAGATGCTGGATCAAACTCTAAATTTATTCAACTATCAGATAAATATAATTTCAAAACAAAAAAACTATCAGATAACTATTAAAATGTATGAAGGTATATCAGGAAGTGAATGATTTTTTTGGTTTCGACCTACAGATACAATTGTTGTTTTTTTATATCAAAAGTTGTTACTTGCAGCTCCAGACAACTAGCGCATGATTGTCATATTTTGGAAGCCTATAATTTGTATTGTTCTTAAGATATGATAAGAAGTTAAGAACTACGAAAAAGAATTTTAATCATTGAAAATCAATATTCAAGGAAATTTTAATTGTCAAGTACAAGTAATTTTAGACGACCTAACGTGTAGTGCCTAAAAACTTGAAATTTACGTTGATTTTAAAATGGTTTAAACATTTATAAAATAAAATAGTATACTATATATGCTATACCGTAGTATTAATGAAATAACATGATCTATAAACATTATTACAACTATAAATTATAATTTTAAGTTGTAAGAATAACCAATAATATCATTTTGCAAATTCAAAATTCTTCGACTGGGTTTTTTTGGGGTCAAACTTTGTATACATTGTTTAGACCGATTATATGCTCTATAAACGTGGCTATTTGTGGATTTAATCCACATTTAAAACCCACCAAAGCTATCTACTGCTTATATAGTTCATCTCTAGATCTGCTTAATCTTAATGTAGAGTCGCGTATTCGAGAACTAAAATCAGCTACAAAAAAAACTTCTGAATTTTTATTTTGTTTCCGAGACATCAAAAATCAAGTTCGACACGATTCCTATTGTACATTTTTCCTTAGGAACAATGGAACGACTTTGAAAATAAAAACAATGGAACGAACAGAGAAAAAAGTGGGGCATTCAATTATTACAACATAGGAAGAGTCCGAAGAGAGCTTTATGAGAACACGAGCCAGATTCAGTTAATTATGTCTAATGATGGATATATTGTTAATCTAATTTTGTTTTTCACCACAGGTTTTGTACGTATCAGCAAGGTCACATCTCATCTCACATTCACATGCCCAAAACTATTCATTTTATTTGACAAATCAGATTAACATTTAGCTCGTACCTTCTAATTTGTTTACATCTCTAATGCCAGCTTGCACATTAATATCTTATTCCTAAAGTCATTATATATAATAGTCTAAACTAAAAATTGTTAATGTTATTTATGGGGTGTATTTAATATAGTATTTTGGAATGATTTGTATTAAAATGATAAATCATATGTTATTTAAACATGATTTTTTTTTTTTTTTTGTAAAAATGTAATGTTATTGAACTAATGATTTGAAAATATACATTCAAATTCAATCAAAAAAAAAAAAAACATTCAAATTCACTGTTATTATAAATATTTCAAACAGAAGATTTTAAGAGATTCTTAGTGAATTCAAATTGTTTTGATGGAGTTTCTTAGCTAAAAATATAAAGATTCAAATTTCTTAATGAGATTCCATAAAATTTTAATAACAAACTAGATTATAACCCGTGCGGACGCGCGAAATAAAGTTTTTTATCATTTAATTGCTTTTGATTGACATGTTGCCAAACATGTTTAAATATTATAGATAGAATACATAAATACATTTAATGAGACCTTTTTGACAACAAAAAATGTTTTTGTTTTAATAGTATAGATCATAAGTCATAACAATTTCTCTAATTCATCATAAATTATTTAAAAGCTCTTTAAAATTCAAATTCTTTCAAATATTTGGTTTAATATACATCTATGCTCGCTCGTGTATGCTAATCATCATTAAAATATTTGAAAATAGACACACTCACTAGTCTCTAGTGGGAGAGAGCAGCTATTTGATTCCATATATTGGGCCTCTAAAAGTTAGTTATAAAAGTAAAGTTATTGGGCTACACTAAAAGCCAATTAGTTAGTAACCCGTTTATAACTATTCGGATATGGAAGGCTTGGAAGCGACGGTCAGAAGTCCAGTCCAGCTATCATGTAACGGTTAAGTGACAACATCAGCAAACCAACCGGTTCATGAATTGATTTGACCGGTTAGTTCAAAGGATCTTAGCCCCTTGTTGGCTTAAAGTTCAACATAGTTCGAATTTCCCAGTGACCAAAACAACATTAGTTAGTAACCCGTTTATAACTATTCGGATATGGAAGGCTTGGAAGCGACAGTCAGAAGTCCAGTCCAGCTATCATGTAACGGTTAAGTGACAACATCAGCAAACCAACCGGTTCATGAATTGATTTGACCGGTTAGTTCAAAGGATCTTAGCCCCTTGTTGGCTTAAAGTTCAACATAGTTCGAATTTCCCAGTGACCAAAACAGAATTTAATTATTGTTTTCTCGGATTGGTTCGACATTTTTATGAAAATCTCAGCGTTTATCTGTATATTACCGTTTAATTACGTAAACCGATCCTAACAAATTGGAAGCTTTAGGAATGGTGTTTCTCTCTTACCGTTTAATTTCGTAAACCAATAACCATGAAGAACATGAGAAATGTCGAGTAGTTTTTTTTTTTTTTTTTTGGGGTCAACTTTCCATTTTATTAACTCAAATTTGGCCGACAAGGTTATTATCTTTTACCGGCTCCGTCTGACTTATATGGAAGAATAAAAAACTTCGTGCTCGAGTTCTTTTTGCAAGAGAATTTGCACAAACATTCAATACTCGTGGAATAGAAGATAAGCCGAAATTGATAAATGACGCTATGAACATGAAATGAATCTAGTTCCGAAATAAACGCCGGTCAATCTATCGGGTTCTCGATCATCTTCACCAAATTTGAACAATCCGTCTCAAGATGCATCGATGATATATGTTTTACCTTTAGACATAACATAGGCCAAATGAATCTATCAATCTCAGCATGTAATGCCGAGAGGCTTATGCGGCATCTTTGCAATCCGAAGATTTCTTGTCCCATGTGATCCCTATGACTCTATCCTAGTTGTTTTCTTGTAAGGAAAACTCGTTGTAATGGAAAAGCTTTCGATTCACAACGAAATTCGAACTTTAGAACATCTCTAATAGACACTTCATATCTTCAAATATGAAGTATATGGTGCTCCAAATTGAAGTGTTGAATAGTGATATTTCATTTGAAGTATCACTGTTCAACACTTCAAATTTTGAAGTTTCATATTTATTTATTTATTTTAGTCCCTATAATTATATACTTTCATAAACAATTCAATTAATTTTGTTGTTTATCACTTTAATCTACATATATAATTTTAGTATTTCATATATNAAAAATAAAAATATTAATATAGAAAATATAACATATCATTAAAATAAATATTACACAACAACAATATTACATCAAGCAAATTTCATACAAAATAAAATAACACAAGAAAGTAAATTACATACATAAATATTACATAAATGTATGTTTTATAGATAACTATAAAAGCTTTATTTCACAAATGTATGTTTTATTAATTAATATTGATTGTAATATTTCAAATGTAAGTTTTATAGATAACTATAAAAGTTTTATGATTTTAGTTAAATTTGAAGCTCGGGATACTTCAAATTTGAAGTTTTTTTGTCTGGTGTCCAATGAGAAACTTAAAAAAAAATCTTTAAAATTTTTGAGGATTACTATTTCCTTAAAATATTTAATGTTTCTGGGAGATGCTCTTATGAAACGTTTGAGGATTACTATTTCCTTAAAATATTTAATGTTTTTATGAGGAGAAAAGAAAGAAAAAATAAATCCACATCAGATGAAAGTGTGAGCGCACGCACTTTCATAAAGCGCGTGGCATTGATAAAATATCTCATAGTGAATGCTTAGCTGTCATAGGTCCCACAGTTTCTGCAAATGGTCCCCACTTCGGTTGTTGGGCTTAGACGCTACCCTTAACATCCACATTTAATTAATACGGATATGACCTTTTTTTCCCTGCGATATGTTTTTTACATAGTTTTTTTTTGTAACGTTAAATTTGTTTTAAAAGTGATAAATAATTTCGAAAATAGTATACTGACTTTTGTATAACATGTGTAGAAAAGGGAAATTTGTAGTAAATGGAAATAAATATCAAACAGGAAATGCATCAAACAAGAAAAAAAATTTATTACCAAAAAAAAAAAATAATAAAAAAATGTTGGTTAGAAGAACTTGGCCCATAATAATCGTGTATCTCTAATACAGAGTCAAAGCTCAAATTGGTATTTAAAAAAGAAAGCTCAAAATGGGCTTCGAGAAAAGGTTTTATATAAAACAGAATCCAACGGTCCAGATTTGACCCTCTTTGGTTTTAAAAGTATATAGACAAAAATGCACTCATTCACTCAATAATTGTGTTTTATTACTCTTGCCCGACTTCTCTCTCTCTCTCGTTTTTCTTATCTCTTATCTCTTCTTTTGTTATCTCCTGTTGTTCATGTTAGTGTTCTTCTCTGTTACTAAGAAACCTGTCTTATTGTTTCTTTCCGATTTCTGGGAAATTTCAAATTAGCTTTTATTTTTGTTTTTTTAGTTATATTTTATTTTTGTGATCAAAAGGGTTTGTTTAAAGTTTGTGAAAAGTGAGTGATGAGGTCATGAACAGTCAATATTCTGGGTAAGTTCTGCTCCATACATTACCATTCTTTTCCTGGTAATAAACCGCTCCCCATTTTTCCTTACGAAAAATCAAAAACTGCTTTCGAAAATTCGAATTTATTAGATATCGATTTTCCAACTCATAGCAGTTGGTAGCCCAGAGATCTGAAAGGGAAAGCCCATTGGCGATTGGGTTCATAAACAAGGAGGGTGTTTTCGTCATTTTCTTACGAATGGGTGTTGCCCTAAATTCGTTCGCTGTATAGTCGGTGACCGTGCCGTCATGTAAAAGTTTTTCTTTTTTCTAGTCGAAATTTTATACAGTATTGTGTTGGACTTCTTATCGCAATTTTGTATTTTGTAAGTTTCAGTTAGTTTAGTTAGAATTATGATGAATATATAGTGTAATGTATAGTTTAGCTTAAAATAAATCAAGTTTAAGGGGTTGATTAATCTAAAAAGCGTTAAAAAGTAACGAGAGTATTCATATGAACGAGATCCTAGCTGTCTACACGTGGCGACCGCTGACCTGGCAAAGAAAAAGCGACCAATCAGAGAGAGAGTCTGTAAAAACAAAAACAAAGAAATAAAAGTCACTGTGGGGTTCGATATTAGTTTGCCTCTCTCCATAAACCAAAAAACAGAAATGGAAATCATTTAAAAACCCACCCCATCAATTTTTGTAAAGTTCCCACCTTCATAGGAATTTTTTTAAATAAAAGAAAACACACGACGCCTCATGAACAAACGGCTAAAACCTCGCCACGTGGCTAATTACGCGATCTGAGCCATCCGTGGCATATTTCCCGGGCAGCTAGATCGGGCAGCTTCATCGAGCCGATCTGAACCGTCAGATCCAAATTTAACGGTTCGATTTAAACGAAGCGTTGTGTCGGTCAGATTCCAATGGCCTTTAAGAAGAGATGGTGCCTCCCATCTTCTTCCTCATTCCGGTCATCTAAAAAACCTCCTTTTTTTTGTTTTTTCACCTTCGAGCTCTGAATTTTTTATTTTCCCGATCGCCGGGATTTTCGCCGGTGATGCGATTTCCCGCCCTTTGTTGTGGTAAAAGTTTTCAAGAAGCTGGAGACTCCATTAGAGCGAAAACCCCGAAATGACCTTGCGACCTTCGCGATTCGTATGGCACCGGTTGTTTTGGCTACTTTAAACGAACCGTCGTTCCAGGGACAATGCGGCGCCGTTTTTATGAGGAAATTTACAAACCCATCCGTCGCCGAAAACACCAATAATCCTTTTCCTTCTCTCTTCAACCCTAACCCTAGCCCTAATTTCGATTCTATTCACAGGAGCAATTCGAGCAAGCAGTTCGATGATTCGTCGGATTTTGGAGGTTACGCTACTTTTAATGTCGCTGGGTACACCTCGAGTCAGCTCAGGGAGCTGAAGAAGCGCTTGACCTCGGAACTCGAGCAGATTCGGATCCTGAGAGAACGGATCGAGTCAGGGACGTTCGAGACACAGCAAGTTTACACTACACCTGAGGTATCCGCCGTTCGGTCAGCTCCGACAAATAGCTTTGCCGGAGAAACGAATGACCTTGGACTGAAGAAGAAGAAACCGAAGAAAAACGGGTCAGGTCTGAAGCGATGCAATCCATTTGCTACGGAAGAGTCTCACCTGAAGCGGCCGGCTACTTCGGATCCGGAGTCGGAGAAAGTGTTGGCCGGTATGTTGAATACTTGCAGTCAGATCTTGGTTAAGCTGATGAAGCACAAATGGGCGTGGGTGTTCAACACGCCTGTTGATGTGGTAGGTTTAGGGCTTCATGACTACCATCTGATCGTGAAGAAACCCATGGATCTGGGTACGGTTAAGTTGAATTTGGAAAAGAGATTTTACATTTCGCCGCTTGATTTTGCAACCGATGTCAGATTGACATTCAGGAATGCAATGGCGTATAACCCAAAGGGACAAGATGTGTATTTTATGGCTGAGAAGCTTCTGGATCAATTCGACGTTATGTTCAATCCTGCATTCAAGAAATTCGAGGCGCAGCAGCTAAAACTCACTGGTTCATCATCTCGTCCTGAATCTGAGTTCAAGCAAAGGCATTGGAATCAGACTCCAATGGCTGCAAATGTAAGGAGAGGAACCGAACAAATCTCTATAGCGAAGAAGTTAGATTCGGTGAAGCCGCCACAACCTACATTGCCTCCCCAATTAGTCGAGCCGCCACGTGTGCAAACTCCTTCGCCCTCTCCTTCTCCTCCTCCTCCTCCGGTGGCTCAGCCTCAACCGCCTCATCCGCAGCCGGTTAGTGAAGTTGAAGCCCCTCCTGATGTGACCAAAGGGAGGAAAGGGAAGTTGCCGAAGCCTAAGGCTAAGGATCCAAACAAAAGACTGATGACAATGGAGGAGAAGTCAAAGCTTGGTATGAATCTACAAGACTTGCCTCCTGAGAAGCTTGGACAGTTGGTTCAGATTCTCAGGAAGAGAAACGGACATTTAGCACAAGATGGCGACGAAATTGAGCTAGATATTGAAGCTGTAGACAATGAGACTCTATGGGAGCTTGATCGTTTCGTGACAAATTACAAGAAGATGGCTAGCAAAATCAAGCGCCAAGGGTTTATCCGGAATGTGTCAACTCCACCTAGAAACATGGTAAGCAAATTAACGCTGCATCCTATCGAACCGCCATTGTTTCTCTTGTGTCAGTACTTAAATTGTTGTTTTTTACGGCTGTCTCTCTCAGACTTCGGTGGCAGAAATGGGTAGTGCGGAGAAGAGAACAAGGAAAGGAGATGCAGGGGAAGAGGATGTAGACATTGGAGAAGACATACCAATCGAAGATTACCCATCTGTAGAGATCGAAAGAGATGGTACTGCAGTAGCAGCTGCTGCTAGTAGTGGGTCTATTTCTTCAGGCAGCTCTAGTTCTAGTAGCGGTTCCTCGTCTAGTGGTATGTTTCTTGAACCCTGTTCCAAAATCTCTCCTTGTTATGGCTGGCCAAGCAACGTGACAATTCTCTGATGTCATCTCTAACAACGTTGTATGGTATTGATGCTTATATGCAGATTCAGGGTCAGGTGGGAGTTCATCAGGTAGTGATTCTGATGCAGATAGTGTTCAATCGCCGTTTGTGGAAGCAAAAGAAGCTCAATGATAGAATCTTTTGGGGATTTAGCCAATTATTCTGTCTTAAAGTACTAAGAAGCGTAGATTCAAAAAAAAAAGTACTAAGAAGCGTTTATATCCACAAGACTTGAGAGGTGGAATCGTGGGTGTAGAGGGAGGAAGGGTAAAACAGAGAGAGAGAGAGAGAAGGATTTGTCTTTTCTTTTGAAGGAAACCTTAGGAAGCAGTGCTATTAGTTAGAGAAAAAAACATGTTGTGGGTAGATAGAGAAAAATGCTAGGTTAAGCAAAGAGGAGCTCGTTATTTAATTCACCTTTTAGATTTAGGAGTTGTTTTAGTGTATTTGTGAGATGATGAACAGAGAAGGTGAGAAAGGAGTGGGGAAAATGTTGGAGAAGACTTTGGAAATTTTTGCTTTGTTCTTAGTTGCTAAAGAGTGGTTGTGGTAGAAAAAATGGTGATAGAAGAGAAGAAAGAATCAATGCAATGTAGTAGTTGAGTGATGTAAATGGTTGGAAAATTAAAAATCTTATTTGTTGAAAAAAGTTGATTTTTCATTTTATAAAAAAAAATGTCACATTGGAAGAGGAGAGGACTAAAAATATAAGGCTCATGCAGAAGCAGCCAACAAGAGTCCATTGTGTCTGAGAAGAGGCTCTGGTGAAGGCTCGCGTCCTCTAAACTCAACAAACACCTGAACATGATTTTGAATCAATAAGAAGAATGGCCGTCGTAAATATTGAAGCTATCATATGAAAACAAACTAAAATAGTAAAATACCTTAAGAGGGGCTTTTCCTCCTCCAAGTGCAAGTACGGTGTTTCTGAATCTCTGTCCTGTTTCTTTAACAGCCTGTTTGCAGCAAAGGAGTTTCATGTAATCTCTCGTTTCTCAACTTTTTGTGTCTCTCTAAATTAAATGTTTTAGCATATTATAATCAAATACCTTAATGTCGTCCAGTCCAGCGTCTTCAAAAGCTGAAAATGCATCTGCAGACAAAACTTCTGCCCACTGCAAGTTTTTTTTTTTTTTTTAGATACTGTATTTGGGTGAGAGAATTTACTACAGAGCGCGATTAGAGTTTTGCTCTCAAGAGATTCAAAATATACCTTGTAACTGTAATATCCAGCTGCATATCCACCTGGGAATTCATGAACAAGCGAATGAATGCGTGAACGATTTGACCAATATGTCTCTCTGAGGGTTTTATAGATTGATACCTGAAAAAATGTGACTGAAGCTACAGAGGAATTTATCCTCGGGGAGTGGAGGAATCACTTGTGTTTTTACTGATACCCTTTGATCTACATCGTAAATGGACTCTGGTCCACCTGGTATATATGTTGTGTGCAGCTCTAGATCAACACTGGCAAATTTCAACTGAACAAACAAAAAATGAAACCATCGTTAAATACCACCACTGAAATGTCTTGATTCCATGGATCCATTACGAAAGTGAAAATTGTCGCTTAATATATAATACAATCACCAGTTTGTTGTGTTGCACTCACCTGGCGAAGACTAAACGACCCTGCACGGAATGTTCTTGCAGCTAGGAGTTTCTTGTATACTTCCTCTGGGAGTGTTTCTCCTGTTTGATAATGCTTAGCAATGCTCATTAAAGTGTCCCTGAAACCAGCAATTCAGATTCATAACGCTCCTTCACATAATTTTACTTAAAATTTCTCCACTGAAAAAGCATTACAAAGAGGGTAACATTCCTGTCTAATTATGAACTTGTAAGTACCTGTGGTAGCACCAATTCTCCATGAACTGTGATGGTAATTCAACCGCGTCCCACTCAATATTTCTAATACCAGCCACTAGCCCCTCATCCTGCTTGGTAAGCATATGCTGGAGAGCATGTCCAAATTCATGAAACACAGTCTCTACCTGTATATTATCGTCATATTGTAGTCAGCAAGTTAAAATAAATTCGAGATTTTATGTCAGGCTAAGATTTAAAGCAGGTATTATAAAGGATGTAAAAAATCTATAATTTTTCATTTACCTCACGGAATGTCATAAGGCTTGGCTTGTCACCTACTGGAGGAGTTTGGTTGCAGACCATGTGCGCAACAGGCAGCCTAACAGAAGTACCTTTCTGAGCCATGACTCGGCTACGGGAAACAACTTCATCCATCCAAGCGCCACCTCTTTTCTCTGAAGGGCGAGAGTATGGATCAAAGTAAAAGTAAGCGATTGGGTTTCCAGAAGAATCTTTGACGCGGTAGAACCGAACATCGCTGTTCCAGACCTTCAAATTAATAATAAATGTCAATTAACACGCTTTAACAAGTGTATCACATGCCAACGCAACAGATAATACTCCAGATTTTACCGGAGCCACACCATCTGCTGGTTCAATATCGATTCCAAATAATGTCTTAGCTAGACTGAAAAGTCCATCCATAACCTTCGGCAGGGAGAAGTATGGACGTAGTTCTTCCTAAAAAGTCCAAAAGGACAGATAAGAATCAAGACTTTCAAAACAATACCGCAATATCACAGGTTCGAGGAGGACAAAGAACCTCATTAATATCGTATTTGGATTCACGAAGCCTCTCACTCCAGAAAGTGGTGTCCCAGTGAGTCAAGCTGTTAGATTCTTCAGCACCTTGGCTCTTTGCAAAACTCTTGAGATCTTCCATGTCTAATTCATACAATGAAACAAACCAGGAAAATCAAAGTTCTGTCTTATGGAATCTCATGCTATAAATGACTGTTACAACAGTTGCCAACATGTTTTACCTTGAACAGCTGGATTCCAGGAAGCACTACGAAGCTTCTCTAAAAGCTCTGCTGCTTTCTCAACAGTGGCCATTTTCATAGCCATGCTTACCTAGAATAATAGAGAGCCACATTAGGCCAATTAGAAAGAAAAAGGGACGGATTTACTCAGGTTGATGACTCTACCTCAGCGTAATTGTTGTAGCCAAGAAGTTTAGCTTTTTGCAATCGAAGCTTCAAGATTTGGTCAATAGTTGCTGTATTATCCAAATCACCAGAAGAGGCACGAGATAGATAAACACGGTAGAGTTCCTCACGCAGAGCACGGTTTTTGGCATGTTGCATGACAGGAAGATAACTAGGAGCATCCAGTGTAATGATCCACGGTCCATTCTCAGCAGTTGCGTTTTCATGGCCCTTTTGTCACATTATCAAGAGGGAAAAAATGACAAACCCCAAAAGAAAAGAAACATGGAAATTTGCATATCTTTCAGATAATATTGATACCTTGGACACAGCAGCTTGTGCGAATAGCCCGAGAGCACTTGGAGGCAATCCTTCAATCTCTTTCTTCTCTGTTATCAACTTTTCAAACTTCTTTGTAGCATCCAAAACATTCTCAGAAAACTTATGCGAAAGTTTTTCGAGTTCCTTCAATCAATAGCAAAAATTGAGTAAGCATATTAGTATTGAGAGATGACAGTTGTTGGGAAAACAGAGCTGTGACAGACCCCGAACCAGTGACCAAACAAGCTGACATTTAATTTGTGAATGGCTTAAGACAGACCTGTTCAATTTTGTTAAACTCTTCTCTCTTTTCTTCGTCAAGAGCAATACCTATGAGAACCGCCTCCTTAATTTGTGCTGAAATAGTGCTGAAACAACAGTCAGCACATCTATAAATTTGCAAAGATAATGAAATATATGTTTCTTCCATTGATCGATTTAGATATACTAGCCTTCTACTAAGCGTTGACGAGCTTCACTGAGCGATGGCCAGTCAGGAGAATCTCGAATAGCTTTAAAGGCATTGTATATAGGCTTGCTTTGCCCCAACCTGAGCTGAAACTTCACCTTCTCTGGCTGCAGAACAACTGTATGGTTAGTAAAACAAGGATATGATCTCACTGAACAAAAACAAGTAGGAGTATTGCATCTAATATTGTACCTGAACGTCTTCAATGGCAGCACGAAGCTCAGGTGTGTCCTTGACAGCCTTAAGGTGATTGATCATTCCCCAAACAACAGTTAACCGATCAACGATTTTCTCTAATGGTTCCACCAATTTAGGCCATGATGGCTCCACAGATTTCTCTAGCCCCTCCAGTTCAGCTTCCTAAAAAAAACCAATCAAACTCAAATATCTATAACAAATACACAAGAGGCTATAATAATAAATCCAATCATAATCATAATCTCCGCAAAGAAGAGAACATACGAGATGCTGCAGTAGAGCACGAATCCCGGGACGAACATGTTTGGCATCAACGGAATCAAACGGAGGGAAATCAAAATCCTGCAAGAGAGGATTCGGGGAAAGACTGTCGTCGGAGACAACAGAGTCCACGACAGAAGAAGCGGCGGCGACGGCGGAGGACATCGAGGGAGGAGAGGAGGAGAAGCGGCGGAAGGGAAGAGAAGTGGAAGTGGATCTGGGAGGGAGACAGAAGGAGAAAGAGGAAGACCAGATGGGGCAAGGATATGATTTAGGAAAAGTTGAGGGACGAAATTGAGAAGAAGAGAAAAATTTAGCGTTTGGTGAACGGCGAAGAAGATTGAGAGAGGCTCGAGACGTTGTATTCGCCATTAGAGTGTTGGCTATAACAAGCGTTGCGATTATTGTTATTCTCTTCATTTTTTTGTTTTTCGGCCTTTTTCTTATTTCTCGAGATTTTTGTTTTTTGTATACATTCGATTATGTGAGGTTTCAAGTCAATGCTACTGATGTGACAAAAGTAAATTTTGTCATTTCCGTTTTTTTTACAACTTGGGTAATTTTATGATGATAAGAAGAAAATCAGTAAACATAGATATTTCACAAACTCATCAAAGCTCTACAAAAAAAATTCACCAATTGAGTTTTAAAAATATAAGATATATATATATATTCACCTATTTTCGTACTTTTAAGTTTCATATCTGCATAGCTTGTACCAATTTAATAGTTAAATATATACTTGTTTCAGTTAATTTAAGCAAAAGCTGGAATAGCTCAGTTGGTTAGAGCGTGTGGCTGTTAACCACAAGGTCGGAGGTTCGACCCCTCCTTCTAGCGTTTTTACTTCTTTTTTGTCCCTTTTTTTTTTTTCTTTTTGGCTTCTCCGTAGAATGTAAGGTTATAAATTCTGGCCCATTATTATAACTTATAAAGGCCCACAAGTTCACAAATGACGATACACATCGTAATAACTTGTTACTTGTTCGACGAGAGGATCCAAAAAAACCGACAAGACACGTTCAAGACAATAGCTTTTACCAACAACACTGTCAAATGATAAAATAGTGGAATATAAATCACAATTACTACCAAATGAAGATTATATAGCTGATAAAAATTATAACTAACCAGGTTATTCTAATTAAGGATTGCCAATGGATTTTACCAATCGGAATATAAATTGTATGTACCATTTTACTACCAAATGAAGACAGATATTACAATAGATTCTGTTGACCAACGAATACTAATTAGTAAGTTTCAACACAATGAATAATGCTCCATAAAACGAGAAATTGTGATTGGACCGCACCATCAAAAATCTACATTATTTTCTTCCTTTTTTTTGTCATTTATGTTTAGCTCTCTAACTCTTTCAGCAATTATAAAACCCACATTTCCACTCGCTCGTTAAAACTAAACTCTCTTTTTTTTTTCCTTCAAGAAATGGAGAGAGATCTCGCTCTCGCCAACCACCGGAAACCATCGTACTTCGCCGGCGGATTCTTGAGTTCCCCGTCTTCTTGTCTCTCGTTGATCCACAGAGAAACAGAGTACGTTCGAATCAGTAACCACAGCAAGAAGACAAGATCAAGTCCGAGATTAAGGAATTTCCTAAGAAGATTATTATTGGTTACACGTTGCGGATTCGAGAACACGAAACCGAAGACGTTAATTAAGTTTCACTACGATGTTGTCAGTTATTCGCAGAACTTCGACGATGGTTTTTATTTGCGCGATGACGATCATCGTAGGGCTTTTAGAGATCTTCGAGATCACTGATCTTTTGTCAATTTTAATATCAAATTTGCGTTTTGTACCCTCCAGTTCAGTTAATTACATATATGTATCTGATAGTTTTGTAGTATTTGTTTGTCACCAATGGTACCTGCCGTTTCATTAATTGGATATGTACCCGATAGTTTTGTTTATTACATGTGTACCCACCAATCTTGTATTTTGTTTATTACGTATAAGCCCGATAGTTATGTTATTTTGTTTCTATACATACATATTTGTGTTTTGTGGCATGAGCTTCTGATAAAAAAATTTGAAGGTTTTTGCAAATCAAACTCTGTTTGATCATTTTGTATAACATGATCAGGTTTTTATTCTCCTCGTGAATTTCATAAAACCCTTTTTTTGTGTGTGTTATTAACGATTTTTAATGTATTCGCGGAGAATCGTTTACATTGGAAATCTAATACTCTAGCAAGATTCATCGTCTTTATTTCAACAAACAATTTATACATTTTCCTAAATCATCATGAATTGTTTAAAAAGATTCATGAGAGGCCAATGGTAGGGGGTTAAAGGTTAGTTTTAAGAGTATGTCCACCAACTGTTCGTTGAAATTCTTTAACCTGTTTGTGATACCAGTGGATATACCTCAGCTGATTGATTGGAGCATGATCATGATAATTGATAAGGCGGAATGATCTGAAGGCAAAGGTAACCTGAATATTAATTAGGGACATTGTTTAAAAAGTGATTTCTATGTTTAAATGTTGGCGCCGTCTTTGAATTTAACTTATTTTATCGTTTTGATTAGCATTTGTTTGTTCTTAACATCAATTATGTTGCTTGGTTTAGAAGTAGTTTAGCACATTTCTGCTTTCATGTAGCAGTTGACTTAGTTGACTGACAAAATAAATTCCGCAAAGTTGTCCGTATGAACACAGCGAGATCACAGAATTCCCAGCCTAAGTATCTGTATGCTTTTGTATCCCTTTGCTCTGTTTCTTCTATTATCATATATAAATATATATAATGTGTTGCTGTTTTTTCTCTTGTAGCGTGCTTATTTGTTGTGGCATTATCTTTAATTTCTGCACTTGGTTGTAGTTCCATTGTCTATATTGAAAGTTTCTTCTGCAATGTGTATGTTTTCTTCTCTCATTATGGCTTTTTCTTCTGTTTTTCTTTATTATCACATTCAAATTTCTGTTTCTCGTACTCATCTTCATCATTTTGTAAGACAAAATCTAGGGCTATGGACAACGTTGATAGAGCATTATTCGGGTAAGACATACCATATTTAAGCTGAGCTGGTATAAAATTTTCTCTTGCTTTTACTCTTAAATTTATGATTGCAAAGTATGTTACCATTCAAGAATTCTTTTACATTTTGCAGATGTTGCCATATTCTGGGCAGAGTTAAAAACAAATTTGAGTTGGACTAAGTCGAACTGTTTGAAGATATTTTTTTATAGCGTTGGTTTGACTAGAGATTAAAGAAAAGTAAGAAAAGAATCAGTGATAGTGATCTGTTGGATGGACCCTCAAGTAATTAGGCCTTCTTTTCTTGACCGCTCTTTAGTTCTTGATTGGATTTTTCGTCTTCTGTTACTTGATGATCTTAGGCCATCTTTTTTGTAAAGAAAATCTTTCTTCTTCCTTCTCGATGGCCAGTTCAATCTTTTTCCTTTCCCTTTTCCTCCTTCTCCCTTTTGAAGTTGATTCACTTTACTTCAACTTTACTAGTTTTCGACCAGGTGATCCCGGGAACATAATTTACCACGGGGATGCAACGCCTGATGAAGATGGAACGGTGAACTTCAACAACGCTGCACGTACATCTCAGGTTGGTTGGATTACTTATTCTAAGAAGGTGCCTCTATGGAGTCCTAGAACTGGTAAGGCTTCCGATTTTAACACCAGTTTCTCCTTCAAAATCGATGCCCGTAATCTTTCAGCAGATGGTCATGGGATATGTTTCTTTCTTGCTCCTATGGGAGCTCAACTCCCTGCGTACTCAGTTGCTGGTTTCTTGGGTCTCTTCACTCGAGAGAATATATACAAATCTTCGTTTCCGCTCGTTCATGTCGAATTTGATACATTCAACGACCCAGGCTGGGATCCTAGTAATGTTGGATCTCATGTCGGGATCAATAATAACTCGCTTGTTTCTTCCAACTACACCTCTTGGAACGCAAGCTCGCACAGCCAAGATATTGGTCATGCGCAGATCTCATATGATTCTGCTGCTAAGAACTTAAGTGTGACTTGGGCTTATGAACTAACAACCTCTGCTGATCCAAAGGAGAATTCAAGCCTTTCTTACATCATCGACCTCGCAAAGGTTCTACCATCAGAAGTTATGCTCGGGTTTATAGCCGCTGCTGGAGCAAACACAGAGGAGCATAGACTTTTATCATGGGAGCTCAGTTCAAGTCTGGAAAGCGAGAAAGCCAATAGCAGGATAGGACTGGTAGTTGGCATTTCGGTTTCCGGGATTGTTTTCTTGGCCTTTTTGGTGATCACAACTGCGGTGGTTTGGTCGCAGAAGCAAAGAAAGAGGAAAGCAAGAGAGATGACAAAGATGATATCGATAAACGAAGCCCTCGAAAGGGAAACAGGACCAAGAAAGTTTTCTTATAAGGATCTCGTGTCAGCAACCAACGGATTCTCACACCATAGGAAGCTGGGTGAAGGAGGGTTTGGGGCGGTTTACAGTGGGAATTTGAAAGAAATCAATATGATGGTTGCGGTGAAGAAACTATCGGGTGGTTCTAGGCAAGGAAAGAAAGAGTTTCTAAACGAAGTTAAGGTCATCAGCAAATTAAGACACCGAAACCTGGTGCAACTCATCGGTTGGTGTAATGAAGAAAATGAGTTTTTGCTGATATACGAGTTAATGCCAAATGGTAGCTTGAACTCTCACCTCTTTGGTAAAAGACCACAAATACTCTCGTGGGACATAAGATACAAGATAGCTCTTGGTCTAGCCTCTGCTATGCTTTATCTTCATGAAGAATGGGATCAATGTGTACTACACAGAGACATAAAGGCAAGCAATATAATGCTTGACAGTGATTTCAATGTAAAGCTAGGTGATTTCGGGCTGGCTCGGGTTATGAATCATAAGCTTGATTCCCATAAAACAGGATTGGCTGGAACTTTTGGATACATGGCACCTGAATACGTGATGACAGGGAGTGCAAGTAAAGAATCTGATATATATAGCTTTGGAATTGTTTTACTAGAGATTGTGACGGGGAGAAAATCGTTGGAGCGAACAAATGAAGAAGAAGAAAACAGTGATACAGAGAGTGATGAGAAGAGTCTTGTGGAGAAAGTGTGGGAACTTTATGGAAAGCAAGAAGAAGCGTTGATTTCAGGTGTAGATGAGAAACTGGGTGAGGATTTCAATAGGGACGAGGCTGAACGTCTTCTGGTTTTGGGGTTATGGTGTGGTCATCCTGATAAAAACTCAAGACCTTCGATAAAACAAGCGATCCAAGTGCTGAGCTTTGAGTCACCATTGCCTGATAATCTTCCATTGAAGAGGCCTGTTGCTACGTATTACAACTCGTCTTCTTCTTCTCCCTCGGTTAACTCAAGTAGAGTTTCAATAACGTTCACAAGCAACCAATTTGGTCGTTAACTCTAAAAATTCTTACACTGCCTCTATGCTTTGTTTTATAATTATGTGTTATATTGTTCATGCTTTTGAAGCATCTCTATCCTTTTTATTTATTCTTACAGATATGATTTTGATAACTCTTTTGTAGCATACATTATTTAATTCTGTTTCTGATTGTTAAACTAAAAACTCTGTTTCTGATTGGTTATGTTATGATTACTAGAGTAGACTACTGTATCAAATATACACTGTAGCACAGAGAATCACACTCACTCAACAAATTTATCCCTCCCAATCTCGCACTTGGTCTTCTACCTTTCGTCTCTTGTGCAGATTCTCGAATTCTCCTCTCCCTCTTCGAAGAGAAAGTAAGCAAGCGACGAAGATGAAGTCTATCTCGTATTATCTGCTCCTCCTCCTTTATCTCGTTAACCGCCATAGCTATGTCGACGAACATCTCCGCCACGAAGATCGGAGTTACCTACTCGTCTCCAGCTTCCGTTCTGATATCGCCAGATAGAATCGCCGCCAAGGTTGTTTCCATGAAGATTAAGGCGGTGAGGCTTCTCGACTTCAATCCGGCGATGATACGCGCCTTCGCGTACACCAACGTCTCTCTCTTCCTCTCCGTTCCAAATCCTCTGGTTCCTCTCCTCGCCTCGAATCGCTCGTTCGCGATGCATTGGATCTATCGCGAAGTGCTTCCCTTCCATCCTCGAACCAAGATATCAGTAATCTCCGTACGTGATTTCATCATATTCGCCGCGTTTGTTTCTCCTCCGGGACGATGCAGAATGTTCAAAGATCTCTCGCGCATCTGAAAATCGACAAGATATCTGTAACATCCCAAATCCAGCTCACCTAACTCCCCACGTTCACCTAAACCCCACTTCCGCTTTACACCACCACATTTTCCTTTATACCCACTTCACCACTGAGAACGTGTTTACAAGAAAGAAAGAGAAAGAGGAATCACAAAGAGAAGAAAGAGAAAGAAGAATAAGAAGAAAAAGAGAGCGAGAGAAACCAAAGAGAGAGAGGAGGAGAGAAGAAGGAGAAGAGAAAGGGAGAGTTCCGCGGAAGAGAAAGGAGAGAGAGAGAGAGGGGACCCGCCGCCGCCCATGCCGTGAGAATCGTCGCGGCTGCTCCTCTCTGTCACCGTCGTTTTGTTCGTGTCGACACACCATCAAATCGCGGAAGACCACCGGAGAGGCCGCCGTCGTTGTTCTCTACCCTAGGCACCGTTGTTGTTGTTGCCGTTGCCGCCGTGAATCGTTGATCGGAGACCACTATTGGAGCTTCGCCGGAGATCGCCGCCGCTCACGCCGTTCGCCGTCGCCGTCCATCACCGAGAAGGTCTCGGTCCAAAATTCTCTTTCTCGAGTGATTGGTGTCGTGGATCTGATTTGGTGAGATGTTGATGTTGTCGATTGGTTTGTTGAGGATTGAATTGGGATTAATTAAATTAACATTGGTTCAATTAGTAATGTTGGGTTAATGGAATTCGATTTATGTTGGTTACGGCTGCAAGTAGAATCTTGGTTTAATTGGAATTACACCGGTTTGGTTAGTGGCTGCATTTGGAAATTTGGAAATTTGATTAATCGGTTAAGTTGGTTAATTGGTCTGGTTTAAATCAATTGGAATTAGTTTTTTGGTTGCCGGTTCAATTGAATTGATTTGGAATTGGTTCAACCTGGTTTAATTGAATTTGGATTTGGTTCAGTGGATAATTGGTTTATGTTGGTTTAAAGATTTAATTGATTACATGGATATTAATCAATTAAATGTCGGTTTGGCTAACCCAAGAACCGAGGAAAAATCCTTAATAGATTTAAACCCATTAAACCGTATCTAGGGATTTGTTACGAGTTTAGTTAATTTAATTGGGGATATTATTGGAAATTAATATTGACCCGGTTAAAATAAACCAATGCAGACCGGAATTATTGTCGAACCAGATTATCATTCCCGCTAGTCCAAAACAGAGGAAATCAGACCCAATTGGCTAAGGTGAGGGAGTGTGACTTGTGGATTCATAATGCATAGTTGTGTTCTCCCGTTCCATGTCTTGCATAGAGTAGGACTGATTCTATGTAGTGACAATTCTCTGGTTGTGTTAATGTGTTAGGTAAAATTCTGGAATGTGAGTCAAAATGAATTAATCGTTTGAGTGTGATATTAGACGTAATTTAATAAACATAATTTAAAGTGAAGTATGATTAAATGTGATAATTTGTGGTTGTTGATTGCCTCATGATTGCTGATTAAGAACCTAGTATACATGTTAAAGAAAAGGTAACCGGATTGTGTGATTGGTTGAGATACACATTGATTATAACTATAAGCCGTCGAAAGGGTGTTGGCCCATAAGCCATCGAAAGGGTGTCGGCCCATAAGCTGTCGAAAGGGTGTTGACCCATGAGCCATCGAAAGGGTGTCGGCCCATAAGCCGTTGAAAGGGTGTCGGCCCATAAGCCATCGAACGGGTGTCGGCCCATAAGCCATCGAAAGGGTGTCGGCCCATAAGCCGTGGGTGAAGTGCCATGAGCACGAGGAACCAGAGGTGTGTCGCTTAGCATGTAATTCGTCACTAAGAAGTATTTGTTTGCTATGGTTGGTTGTAAGTCGTATGGCTTGGTTGTGTCTTGAGTTGTTATATACGTTAAAAACATGTTTTTGAAGAATGTGGATTTACAAGATTCTTTTCTATGTCTATGCTTGCCATGTTATTGGATGATTGGTTGTGTCTTATGAGTCAAGTGGGCAAGAAGGATCGCCCTCACTGAGTGACTTTGTTGCTCACCCCCTCCATTTTCTTATTTTAGTGTTGCAGGTGTGTTAAAGACAAAAGTTTAATATTCAAATAAGTTGGCGAGAATTTTTAATAAAGCGTTTTGGGCCAGACCGGAAAGTCAACAGGCTGACTTAGCCTGTGTGGCGAGTCGGGTGTTACAATATCTGTATCCACGACCTTCTCTTTCATCAACATCATCCCAGTGGCTTTTCCTCCTTCGTCGGCGCAACCTAACGGGGAACTGATTATCAGGCCGATTTTGCAATTCCTTGAAAGAACCAACTCATCTTTCCTAATCGATCTGCATCCCTACCATATGTACCGATCCAGCTTCTTGATTCCAGTCGAAATTGGGGACTTGTGCATCACAATATGACCAACAAGTATAGCTCTGGCCTCCCTGGAGGTAACACCAGCTCACGACGCCTTGCAGTCATACTTGTGCCAGTGTTGGGAGGTTGCGTCTTCTACATATTTGTGGATCATAAATTCAGGTACTGTCTGATTCTTCTTTTTGGTTGTTTGGAATTGGCTTACTTTGTTGGTATTGGCTTAGGTTCACATAGGTTACTACGTACTGCTATGTTTGTAGAGGAACTAGAAGCTATTCTTTCATGTGTGGGTGAAATTGTGTGATTAGAGTGACCTTTTCAAGTTGATATTTCATGAACAACAATGAAAAACTTCAACAGATATTGGAAAGAAAAGTCTTATATGTGTCATGATTTTGGTCTTACACATGGACACTATAGAAGATGAAGCAACTGTGTGTGTGTACTTTGTCTCATCCTGAAACTGATCAATTACATGTTACATGTCTGTTCCAACGGTAGGAGGAGGAGGCCAGCAAAACCAAGAAGACCGAATGAATATGGACAAGGTTGCAACACACGAAGAATCATTTGACATATGGTAATATGACCCATTCTAATCCACCAATGACTTGTCATCTTAGCTTGTTTTTCTGCTGTCTTGATTCTTGGACAAACTTCAAAAAACATGTCTAGTTCTAATCTGTAAAGAGAAGGCAAAAAGCCACATATAGAAACTCTAGTTTCAGTTTTTAAGACGTTTAATTCCACAGCATAGCTCTTTTGCCTCAAGTATGGCATCTTGTAGATATTTCTGGATTATAAAACAGAACAAGTTTCAGTTGGAGAGATTGTGGTTTTTTTAGTTACCAAAATTGGAGGGACGGCTTTTTGAAATTGGAAGGACAAGGACAAGTAGCAGCAGCTTCTTGTTCCTCGTTGTCTCTGTAGCTTTTTCATGATCTAAGAAGGACTTGTTTTGTCCCTCCTTCGCTACAACAACAAGAGTGAGTTATAAAAACGCACATAAGAGATCATCTTAAAACCGGAAGATTCAAGGGGAGGACAAATGTGGCCAGTAAAACCTACCATCCATCGTCTAAAATGTGAAGATCAATGCCAACTGACAAAGACCGTCGTCTGTATCTACCGCACGACTTTCTCTGCAACCAAATTACCATTACTCCAACCAGAATTGTTTTTGCAGCATCAATTACAGATTATCCTTGTACAATACGGCCCAGCTCCACTGCATATTCGCCTGTACGACCTGGCTCAAACGATTTGTAAGGCTGTACCAACTGGAGCAGTCACAAAACCCATTACATTAGGCTGACCAAGTTGAATTTCTGAGCTACCATATTCTCTGTTAAGCCTACTAAGATATTAATGGACCAATGGAGCATTGTATTTAGGAGGAGAGTTTTCAAGTCTTGGATCTCTGTTTGAAGAATCGTTTGGTTTGTTTTCAAATCTATTCAAAAGCTTCGATAGGAATTCTACAAATTCAAATAAATTCTCAAGTGTAAATTTTGTCTGCTCATGACGAGGGTGGGATACATGGTCAGTCTAAATATATTCTTATTTTAGCGCAGAAACCATTTTTTTTAGCAAGTTTCCTTGACTAAATATATTCTTATTTTTTATTTTCAGTTTTTTTAATTTAATTTTATATATTAACGTAAAATTTATAAAGATAAGTGTAAAATATTCATGAGATATAAAATCGTAGGGATTAAAATGATAAACATAAAAATTAAAGTGATTATTTATGAAACATATAATTGTAAAGACTAAAATGCAAATAAAACAAGTGAAAACCTCAAATTTTGAGGTAGCTTTGGAGTGCACAGGACCTCAAAAATGAAGATTTGTCCACTTTACATGTCCACTTTGCTCCCAGGTGTAACATATCTAGCAGGATCAGCAACATGTATCCAGATCTTTATCCTTCCATCCTGCAATCTCGTTGCACTCAGGGCATCGTCAAGCTGCAGAAATTTCATGAAACCAGAAAGAATACTGACAGTTAAATGAGATAGCATTAAGACTCGGGTTTTCAAACCTATACTTTGCAGAATAACTATAGGAGACTTAAAAGCATTTACCTCATCAGCCTCATCAACATCAATTGCATAAACCTTCAAATGTGTGAGATCAATCCTCCTAACCTAAACAAGGTCTGAGCAAGTAAGAATTTTGAATCTTGGAGAAGGATTCTGTCAGCACTTTACTAATCACCAAAACCGCGATCTGTAGCACAAGGATTCATCATAAACTCCGAGGATAAATATTTTCATATAAGACACATATCCAAAAGCAGGTCAAAGTACTCACCGCATCAAGATCAGATGACTCTGAAAGAAGAACTTCAGCAGCTTCAACGATTGCTTCTGAGTACTTTGCTTCAGCAGCTTCAACGATTGCTTAAGCAGCTTCAACGATTGCTTCAGCTTAAGCAGATCAAGATTGACATGTACAGGAAAATATCCAATATCTATGAGAAGGTTTAGAGCCGAGACAGCCGTTTTCTGTAATCCCATGGATTTTAGAATCTGTGAAGCAACCACAAAAATACATTTGATTACAAATTTGATAGTTTGCTTCAACAACCAAACAATAAAGTTCTCGGGAGATGTCGCTTCCATCCATATAGTAACATGATTTTTTTTTGGTTTAACATATAGTAACAGCTTAAGATCAGGTGCTATCAAAGGAGAAATGTGGCTGACTCACCGTTCCAGCCAATTTCCGCTGGTCAGTGCTTGCCCATGCATCAATAGCATAAGCTTCAAGTGAGCCAATCTTATCTCAGACTTTATCATCAGCTAACCATGAAGATTTGGGGAGCTTGGCGTGACTAGGCGCCTTCTTGGCAGACTTCAGCAATAGAATAAACTCCTGAAACTCTCTCTGCCTCCTTCACACGTTGCCTGCGTAAAAGCTCTTCCACCTACAAAAGAAAATTAACATGAGATTAATAGAAGGCCTTCAGGCAAAATCATGTCAATCAATAGAAGAGTCCAAACATCACAATCAAGATCTCTTTGCATTAATCACATATCATCACCAAGCCTGATATTAGGATCACCCAACAAGCCAGGTTAAAGCTCAGCAATGCTCTCACCCGCATAAAATTCTTTTACTTGATTTCACAAATTCATGGAACAAATGAAGCTCAGCATTACTTGATAGATAAATGAAATCCTAATATCTAAGGATTGGAAATCTGACACTACCAAGAACAGAAAGCTACGGAGAACACTCTTCTAGTGACATAGATAACCCTATGAATACAGGGGAAAAATGCACAAGAAACACATGTTCAGTACGGCGGGGGCTATAGATTGATCGAGAACCTTTAGACTCCAAGACAGAAAAGTATATCTCGTCTTTTGATAGCAAAAAATGAGCACAATAGCTTTCGAGAGGATCTGAGCGACCATAAATCATCTGCAAAATTAAAAGCATTGTCAAACCACGAGCTCGACCGCTGCATTTACTCAAAATTAAAAGCATTGTCAAAATTAATTCTTCTGGCGTCACAGGTTTGTTCTTTTCAAGTAACTCGATCCAAGTAAACTGAAGCAGTTGGGGATCCTGCATCGCAACAATAACTAAAAGCTCATTCATGGGGAACATGACAACCTCATCTAAACCTTTTCCAATGTTATCCTGAGCCCTGTGGAGAAAATCAGTAAGCTGTATGGTCAAAATTATAAACACCCGGGACGATGTACATAAATTGCTGCGGTTTGATGGAACAAGTAACACCATTCTGCACCAATAAAGTTTCCAAGAGTTTAACAATCTACAAGCACAGCACCTACGCTAGAGCAATGTATGAGTAAATCTATATTTCAAGTGAAACCTGATCAAAGACCATCCAGTTCTTCTTGCCATCAGGTCTGTGAGCAACTGCCAGCAATACCCTGTCTAGGTCCTTCTTAAACTCCATAAGCAAACCTGTAAACTTTCCTCCACCGATAAACCTGTAAACTTTTATCCACGGATCCTCCAAACCCCCCATTGCTGATGTTCGAGACATCACAACGCACCAATTTGATAAGTTTGTGATTGTAAACTTCTGTAAAACCTTCGATATGTATTGAAATAAGAAAAGTGAAGCATCCTCTAGATCATTCTCATGGCAAATGATCAGAACGAGACTCACAATCGTCTCTCTCAGTTTCTACAAAGAGAATGCATAACCCTTAAAAGAGAAAACACAGCTCTTATTAAAAGGGAAATAACAAGTAAGCAACCCTCCAAAACAACTCAAATGTTGACTTTTCCTTCTTCATCTTTACTACTTCCTTCTTCCTTATCTTGTATTTCTTTCATCTTCTTCGTTACGTATACCTTCCTGAACTTATCATGGTGACATTGGTTTAAATAAGTTCTTTGCCACCATTTCTCTCGGGATACATGTGATGATGTTGAATCCACTACGCTCTTCCCTCCTCAAATCATTGGCAAGTTCATCAAAGAATTGATCATTAGAAATGATCATCATGGTCTTGTGATTGTCTCTTGCTCGTAGCTTCAATGCATGCTTGCATATATCTTGAAGCATTTCCAAATGTAGTAGAGGTTGCTTTCTTTCCTTCGGTATGTTGTTTTTCTCCATATATGTGATACACGGTCGACAAATAAGTTTTCTTTGGTCAAACATCCTGAACTTCACACCCCTGTTAGCGAAAAGAAAAACAACGGGTTATAATAATATGGCTGAATCATGATGAATTTATTTAAATTTCTATATAAATTACAATTTAAAAATAGATGTAACTTCTGCATATTGTAATTCCATTAAAATATGTCGTATAATAAACCCGGTGAGATTGGTCAGAATCCGGTAGAGGGAGTGCACAAACTTTGCACTCCAAAGTAAGTGATTCAGTTGTTAGACGTTATTTACTTTGTTATTTCAATTCATTTTAAATGACTAATCTATTGTGCATATTTACATAGAGGACGTTTGTTTTGGAGATATGTCAAGAGATGAAGCAATAGCAATCTCGGATTTATTGGCTGTGGAATTACCTGTCCCAAGGGTAAAACATCATGAACTTCACAAGTGACTATCGCCACATCGTCCCTCTCCTGAGGCTTAACTGCATAAACAGACATATGAGAGAAGTGATATCTTGTTGTTTCCTCGTCGTTTCTCACTATTGTCTCCTCCAACTTAGCTTGGACGATCTCGAAAAGATTATGTGCATTATCTATACTACTAAACCAGACTGTCTCCAAATCCAAGAAGACGACAATTTGGTTCTTCTTTTTGTACTTCACATTTCCATATTTAAATTGTAACGATTGTTCTTACCTCATACGACTTCAAAACCATCAAGATCAAAATACTTGCCCTTGCTTGATCCAACCTTGCCCAAGAAAAATCCACCACCACTATCAATCTGTTTACCGGAGCTTGAACCATCTCCACCGCCGTGTTGCTTGCCCCAGCTAGATCCGCCACCAAACTGATCACCATCAGACCCTCCATCATCCTTTTTGCCCCAAGCAGATCCTCCATCATCCTTTTTGCCCCACGACGATCCTCCATCCTTTTTGCCCCAAGCAGATCCTCCATCATTCTTATTACCATCCTCCTTTTTACCCCAAGCAGATCCTCCATCATCCTTATTACCATTCTCTTTTTTACCCCAAGCAGATCCTCCATGGTTCCCATCAGAGCCTGTATCATGTTGTCCCCAGGAAGCTCCCTCTTTGTTACTTGCGCTGGAATTTCCATCTTTGTTCCCCCAACTAGATTCTCCATTTCCTTTTCCTAAACCAGAATCAGATCCACCTTTCTTACCCCAAGAAGATTCTTCTTTCTTCCGACTCGATTCAGAATCTTCAACTAGTTTACCCCATCTAGAGTCCTCGTCTTGTTTATTACCATCAGAGCTTCCTCCGTGCTTACCCCAAGAACCTAAATCTTCAACATTGGAAGCAGAAGCTCCTCGTTTTCCCCAAGAAGCAGCTTCAGGTGTTGAAGCACCTGCATCTCCCCACCCACCAACAGTGCTAGCTTCAGGAGCATGTGTTTTACCCCAGGAATTCCAGCCACCAGACTGATCACTAGCAGAGGCATGTTTGTTTTCAGCTATTGCATTGGCCCACGCTTAGTTTAACATACCGCACACTTTACTTTCCATAGTGGAGGATCCTGGGCAGTTGGAACAAGAGCATCCATCTCGATGGAACTTTTGACATCATCGCCTGCATATCTAACAAACCCGGAACCAGGTTAGTATCTTTCTTCCATGATTCTATCATATTCGTCCTCGTTTATCTCTTTTTCCTTAGAAAAAACAAAGGAAGAGTCTCCCTTTTTTCCTTTGTCATCCTGACCATTTGCCTCGACATAGGGTTCATCTTCCATATCTGCTTCAAATGAGTAGTTAGGGCGAGAGGAGAAACTTTTCCTATGTTCAGGTTGCGCAAGCCTTACAAAAATGGAGAAAACAGCTCGAAACTCAAACGAGAATATAGCTCAAACACAAACCCTAGTCTCGGAAATTAGCCATTCTGTGGATGGTCTGATAATGATGTTTTACCAGGTAAAAATCTCAGTGCAAATAGAAAACATATACAAATCACCAAATGTGACAAAATCGGAGCGCTCACAAAAGACGAAACAGACAATCACGAAGAAATGAAGGCATTCAAGAAGAAAATCAACGAGAGAAAAGAAATTAGAAATTACCGTTATGGAAATCATCAACATCGCAGTCTTCGTCGGAGCTCCCTCCATAGTAACAAACCTCGGCGGATTCCTCGAAGAACTGAAGAACCGCGGGGGTTTTCCGCTTACTAATCCTCAAGCCTTCATCTCTGAATTTGACTCCTCCTTTCCGTTTCTTTCCGCCGGAAGACGAGTCAGTTCCGGCGACCTGTTTTCCCTTCCCCTTGTGATCCATCTTCTTCACGGTAGGTTTTAGGGCTTTTCACAATTTCATTTTTTCTGAGATAGACGCAGAGAGAGTGAAGAAGAAAAGCTTTTTGGTTTGAGCGGGAGCTGACAATTTTCTCGTTTTTTTCCTTTTGTTATTAAAATGTTCCCATATTTGAGGCTCTCTTGGAAGTTGCGAGTTTTTGGACGTTTATCCTCTCGCGTCAAACGTACATTGTTAAATCGTATACTAACAACGTGGCACGTGGCACTTGAATGGTTAGATAACAAATTCTCAGTGCACCTAAGCGTACCGGATCACTCTCTCGTTTCTTATCCCCGAAAGAAAAAAAAAATGTGGCCATTTGTAAACAACTATTAATTTATAATTTTTAGACCACAAATTAGGAAATATATACGTTTGTTAAATTACTTTCTAAAACTCTTTTTATCCTTTTTGTGTCATGTAAATTTTATTCTTTTTTTATCAATTATTTTGAAAAAAGATTGGAACTAAATTTTTTTACGACGAAATTTGTTGTTTACAAAGGGCCACATTTTTTTCTCGACTCGGACCATCATTTTCATTAGACCATAGCTATATATAGTTTATTTGATTTTTTTTCACACTCAATAGTTATTAGTGCCACGTAATAATTCTTACCGTTGTTATGAATAAACTTTAACAATTATGTGTATATTTTTAAAATTCAGATCATTTAATTCCTAAAGTTTTATAATTTTATAGATTAATTCCTCAACTTTTAAGTTGGCAAATTAATTCCTGAAGTTTACGTTGACTTTGCAAAATTGAAATCATAAAAAGTCAACGAGATTAATTGTAACGTCCCCCGTTAACTCATTTAACGATTGACTATATTAAGCCCAATTATGCGTGGTCAACGTTGAGTTAGGAAATTTTTCTGTAACTACGATAGTTGGGGATTAATTATGCCGATTGCGAAGAGTTGAGGAATAAAACGAACAAATTCCCAATAGTAGTAGTAATTTTCCTTCTCTCTTAGGCAGCTTTGGTTTTTGTACGGTCTTGTACGTAGCTGTTGCGATGTGCGGTTACACTATGTTTGGTGAAGCTATCGAATCGCAGTTCACATTAAACATGCCTAAACAGTTCCTTCCATCTAAAATTGCGGTTTGGACGGCGGTAAGATAAACATTCTCATCTATTCTCTGTATACATATATATATACTTAACCAGAAGTTGACTTTCCTCAGTCTTTAAGGTCGTTACACCGATGACAAAATACGCGTTAATTAGCAATCACCCCAATCGTTCTGAGCCTCGAAGAACTGATTCCAAAGGCTAAGATGAGATCACATGGTGTATCGATATTCTTGAGAACAATCCTAGTTACCTCTACTTTTGTCGTTGCTCTTTCAGTTCCTTTAATTCTTTGGTAATAACGATATGTAATGTCCGTTGCCCTGTTTTTTCTTTTATGTATTTTCCTGCGCAAGTAACCTAATACCAAGCTAATTCCTCTAACTTCATACGCAAGAAACCCATCTTTTCATAGCTTCTCTGATCGAATTCTCTCATTTACAGCGATCGTGGCCGCACTAATCGGATCATTCCTTGCAATGCTTGTGGTATGTTCTTCGACCTCGAAAATTAAAATTAAAAAAAATAATTATGGAACCCCACGGAAAAAAATGTTTGTTTTGGTTGCAGGCTCTTATCTTTCCATGTCTATGTTATCTTAGTATCCTCTAAGGGTCAATTAACTAACACACAAGTAAGAACATATCTAATTTACTCTAAATGTTTTTTTTTTCCCATTACGTATGTATTATTTAAAAATGATTTGACTCTCTTGGAGATTTGGTTAGCCTTGAACCGATTTTTGTGTGTGTGTGTGTGTGTTATTTGTTCAGATTGGATTATTTCAACCTTCATTTAACAAATATGTTCCCTTCTTTTTCAATTATGTCAAACAGAAGTGGCTTTTGACAAAATAATCTTACTAATTAATTTGGCAATAAAAATGTCCTCTTCTTTTTCACATATCCACAATCCAAACCTTATGGAATTTTAGATTATCAAAACAATTAAAGAAGTTTGAAACTGTAAGCTTATGGTTTGTAATGAAAATTAAGGTTTGACTTCAATATGTAATTACATATTGCAGAAATATAGGATAAGTTCTTTTCAGCGACACTGCAACAAATTTCGGCAAATAAAGACACTACGATTTCTTCTGCATCGTCGTTGAAGCGGAAACTAGAAAGCCAAAAGCATAACGACAAAAAAAAATCCAAACAATGCCATAAAAATCAACGATAATCTTCCCAAAGCCAAAAGCTGATTGCTTTTATTTCTGTTTCCTGATTTGTATTGTTTTAGTTCTTCTTCTTTGTAATTTGGTTCATGTTACCGTGCAGAGAAAACTGTACTGATTTGAGATCTAAGCTAATAATGTTTTTCGTTTCAGCAGCTTATAGTGGAATTTTTTTTGGGTTGTTAACTACTTTGGATCAGTATTAGACTCCTTTTGTTCAGTTGTGTTGGCAGTATAATTTCACACCTTGTTTTTTGTGCTCTTTTTTTAGATTGTCCTGTGACTTTTATAAACTATCAAAAGTGTTGTTAGATATATTTGGTTGAGATGTACTTGTATGATTGATGTCCGCAGGCTCAGGGTATAGAAACCGTGGAATTGACAATCGTACTTTGTGGTTAAAATATTTGTCTTATTTGCAATTTGGATTCTTATTTGGTTAAAATAAAAATCGTGCTTTTGTGTTTAAAATATTTGGTTTTTTGAAACTCATATTGCATGATAGTTTTCTGTTTTAGATTGTGAGAGAAGAACACAAAGATGGATGACACGAAGATAAATTAACTTTCTCTTTTATTATTTTTTCTTTTTCTACTTAAACTTTTTGCTACTTAAATGCTTCTTCAACCTTTGCTACTTGTAATTTTTGCTATTATGATACATTTTTATTATCTATGTTTTCTGTTTCAGATTTTTTTAATTTTAATTAAATAGACCGGATCGGATCCGGATATCCGTGAATATCCGAGTTTTTCAACGGATATTTGGAACCTGGATATCCAGAGCTTTCGGATCCGGATTCGGATAATGAAATTGATTATCCGGCAGATACGGATACGGATTCAGATACCTTGAAAAACCCGATATCTACTCCGTTCCCAGGCCTAGAGTGGGGAAGTGTTTTTTAATGTGAACAGAACTTGGTCGAAAGGAGAACTTAATTTTTCAGTTATTTAATAGCATTGGTTGCTATCACTCATATATTTATGTTATAAATTATTATATTTTAAAAAGAATGAAGAAAATATGGGTAGTACATAGTGGCCATATAATTGGTACTTTAGAAAAAGACAAGAGTCGAAATTTAGGAGGAAACAACAGCTGTTTGCAATTCAGCTTTTCCAACATAAAATATCTGTTTTCTGATATATTAAAGTGGCAAATTATTGGACTCGTGAATCGTGAAGAAATACGAACGAGAAACAATAAACGCAAGTGTCCTAATTAGAAACTTTGGTATACCTTTAAAAATGAATGTTAGATATTTGTATGAAATTCCCCTTAATTAAACACTTTACTAAAATCTGGAATTACGTGTATAATTTATCACATTGATAATT
Source organism: Eutrema heterophyllum (assembly GCA_002933915.1). Classification (NCBI taxonomy): domain Eukaryota; kingdom Viridiplantae; phylum Streptophyta; class Magnoliopsida; order Brassicales; family Brassicaceae; genus Eutrema; species Eutrema heterophyllum. The sequence continues at coordinate 773,038 of PKMM01019312.1, forward strand.
AGGATTGAATTTATAATTGGTTTTCTGATTTTGACTAATTCTAACTTATTTTCTCCGAACTATTTACTTGCATTTATATCAAAAGCAGCTAGTTGGCATTGATATTGACATCTTTACTCTCTTTTTTGTTTGTTTGTCATTTTTTAGATTATTTTTCTGGGTTTTCGATTAAATGTTAATGAACTGATAGCTATAGTTAAAAATTTTTATTGACGTAGCTATAGTTAGTTAATTATAAATCCTACTATTTTTTTTGTTGCTGTTCCTGATTAATCATAAAAATCAAAAGTATCCTCGCTACTCTATATTTAATTATTAAATTATCTAATAAAAGTTGTAAGAAGAAATACAAACATGTATATAGTATATGCACAATAAAGAAATGTAAATATAATTAAGAATAATGATAGTTAGTAAATAAATACTGTATATGAAGTTATATACTTTCTCCGTTTTACAATAATTGATGTTTAATGTTTGTACACATTAAAAAAATATATTTATTTTATATAAAAATATTTATCATCTATCTAAACACAATTAAACTAATTGCAGAATATACATGATTATACAACATAATAAATTAATAAATTTTGTATTAAAAATTGAAAACATCGTATAATTTAAAATATTTTTTTATTTAAAAGATCAATTATTTTGAAGTAGAGGAAATATGAATTATCTAGAGTGTTTTCTAACTTTTTTTTGAACATCATTTCATTAAAGAAATCAAGATTGGTTTACAGAAGGAGAGAGAGACTCACGAAGAGCAAGCTTCGCGAGAGAATCGGCCAACAAATTGGTCGATCTCGAAACGAAATTGAAAGAGATCGAATCGAAAGAGGTAGCTAGACACTTGTTGTCGTGGAGAACACCATAGATTTCGGCGATTTGGTCTCCCGACCAGATAGCTCGAATGAGAGTTTGAGAGTCTGAGTTCATGCATAGATTTGCCCAGTTGAAGAGCTTTGCTTGTTCAGCTCTAGAGTTTTTGACGATGATTTTTTTTTTTTTGATTTTGGAAAACCCATCCAATCCTGCATATTTTGGATCTGATCTCCACGCTGCGTCTGAGTAGCAAGTGATGAGATTCGGAGGTGGAGCTTTTGGCTGCTGAAAGTTTCGATGCTTCGGCGTGAGGGATTTAGGCGATTGTGCACAGTGCCATTCTCGAGCATCGGAGAGGGCTTTGGCGATTGTTTCTTCCGGGGAAAAGGCTATGTTCTCAAAAATTAGATGGTTTCTTAAAGACCAGATTGCCCGGCAGATCCAAGGGAGCAGAGAAACAGTTTTAATTCCCGTAGGCGTAGACATACCCAACTATTTTAGAGATACATATTACTAATTATTTTGATTTTATATATTAAATTGCAGAATTTCAACCCAAACAAATAGTAGTTGCATATTTATATACTTTAAACCATCAGATCATCCATATATATATATATAAGTTTATTTTAGATAAATGATGTTGATCAACTTGGTGTCTTACAGTTTTTATATTTGGCAACCGATATTGAATTCATATTACACGATCGAAATCCAAATATCCAAAGTTGAAAGTATATTACTCATGCGGCCAAATTAATGGACCAAAAACCAAAAGAACATTCCAAGACTAAATTACACACACTTTTTTAACAAACAAACACAAAAACAATCACAGTAAATTACATTTGAAATATAATAGAAGCAGCTAGCTGGCTCATGAAATTCTTAAAAAACAAAAAGAGAGAGAGAGAGAGAATGCTACTATTAGTCCCGTATAGATTCTCGATTCATCTAGAGACTAGAGACACAAGCTTGGATTTGATTATTAACTCATAAAGTGTTTCCCGAAAATTATATTTCAGTACATGAGAAAAAAACTTAATCGTTCTCTTGGTCTAGCGATGCATAAAGTCCAGAGCTTTATATGCATAATATATATAGTAGACCTTAGTTAAACTTAAATTATATATTTGATATAGTACCAATTGTTGATCTAAATCTACACTAATCAATGAAACCAGCTGCATCAATCATATGAAATTGTAGTATTAAAAGAAACAATTCCATTTGAAAAGAATGTATAATTTCGATTAATACAATAATTTATCTTGTCTTGAACTATATTATCATTTGTTAAAACAAACCCTTGAAGACAGAGGGGAGTCTTAGGCATACTTTTAACTTAGTATACATCAAATCTCGTATTGAGTTTATTTCTATAGACAGTTTTTTTTGTATTTCAACGAGAGTACAATTATATAACTATACAAACGCCATAGCAATATAGCATAAACCCATAAAAATTTGAAGTTTCTCATAGATCTACGACTATAGTATCATCTCTTGTAGTTCTTTCTTTCTATGAAACAATCATATGATATATATAATTATTGCAACTTTTCATATATAACACGTAATAAGAACGAAGAATGGCGTGGTCATCTTCTTAATTTGACTTGTACGTTAGAACTTAGAAAACACACGGTTTTAATTAAAATAGTTAGGAGGAGGAATATAATAATTAAAAAGCAATTTATTATATAGTATTTTAAAAAAAATTGAAAATAGCTTTTAATGATCGAAAAGAGGCAGAAAGAGTTCCCTATATAAACCCCTCTGCCTTTCTCAATTTCTCCCTTACACCTTTCTCTCTCTTAACATACTCTGCACTTTCTCACTCTACGCTCGCCGTTTTTTTTTCTTCTACCAATTCTGTTGAAGGCTAAGGTAAATAAAACTACTAAAATCTCCTTCAACGCCTTCCTGTTTCCTTCTTGCGTTTACGAACATTTCGTCGTTACTGTGTTTTGCTTACAAACTCCCTGCCGTTTATTGGTTCTTCTCCAAATTGCGTTTTTTTATTTTTTTTTCCGAGGATTCAAAACAAAATTTGTCCCGTCGAACATTTTTATCGTCGCTAATTTACCCATGTCCTGTACATTTATCAAAAAAAAAATGCTGAAGTTATATATTATTTAAGTCCAGCATATGTAAAAAAAAATCGAGCATTTTACATAATCATATAAATCATCCTTTTGTGATGTAATTATTTGTGGAAAACCAACTAGTTTGTTAAAATTGTAAAAAAAATAAGTTTAAGCCGGGTTACTAAACTATAGAGTCAATGCAAAGTTGAAAACATAAGTTACTAGTGTGTGATCCGCGCTACGCGCGGACGTGAACACAATTTTTTTATTGTCTAATATTATTTTATTTTTATTATAATAATTAATGGATTTGTCCCTATTAGCTTAAAAAATGTGGATTGTTTTTTTTTTTAAGTTTCTTTTTACTTTCTTAAATTTATGTTTATTTATGTGTTTGTTTAGTGGATGATGTACATTTTGATTTTTTTTTTGTTTATTTGGTTGTCTATTTATTCAATTAGTTGGTTTTTAAAAGGAAGGTTTTAGTCATTTTAAAGTTTTGTGAATTGTATATTTTTAGTTGATATTTGTTATTAGTTCCGTAATTTTTTATAATTGTTTAGTATAGATTTGTTGTTTAGTAAATTTTCTTCCCTCATACCTGATTTTCTTGGTAGATTCTTGACGGAAAATGTTTTAATGCATGTTTCGTTTTCTAATCTATGTGAGGTTTCTAATCTATGAAAAATGTTTTAGTGCAGATGTGCTGGTTTTGGAGATGACGGTTTAGCAGCTTTATCCCAAGGTTGCAAGAGCTTATCATAATGTGTGATAATCTATGTGAAGTTACCTTTGCTCCCTCCAGTTATGTAGATGCTGAGGAAAGAGCAGAGAGCAAAAAAGTAACTATATATATAGATTAGGCCAAACATTTTAACCGGACCCATAACCGATCACAACTCCGGTTTTCTAAATTGGTTTTCTGTTAAGTTAAACGGTCAAGTATTGGTTTATACCGGCTTATTTTTTGATTAATTCATCGGTCATTTCAGTGTATACATACACAAACACACACACACATATATATATATATATATGTGTGTAATACCAATTGTTTTTATTTTTGTTTTTTTTAACATCTTGTTATTACCAATAATTATTTGGAGTCAATTAGTGGTTCTAATTCGCTGAATTTCTCAGTTCACGTTAAAAAAAATCTTATCCCAACTTTCTTGGGACAAAAGCAACTTTGTCCATCTTCTGGAAAAAAATCTCTTTGGATCATTATTATCCATGAAAAATCTATGTGATTCAGAATTAAAACCCTATTTAAAACACCAAATATTAAAGATTTTCGTCTCTGATCAAATCAATTGTTCCAGAAAATGGAGTTCGAGAACCGGTACGGACTTGCAACGACGCAGAAGTACGACTGTCTCTTGTTCGGTACGTCCTTAACCGGAATATAATAAACTAATCAGTTTTTTTAATTAATCACGTGAATAGTTTCTTGACCGGTTGAACAAAATTCTATTTAGATTTGGATGATACCCTTTATCCTCTTAGCACCGGAATCGCTAGAGAATGTGGGAAAAACATCAAAGGTAATATTTTTTTTTACACTATCGACTTGTCGATTGATAATCATTTCTGAATTTGATTTTTGTTTTTCTTGGCTAATAGATAATAGATTATATGATCGAGAAACTTGGTATACCGGAGGACAAAATCGTTGAGTTGTCTAATCTACTATACAAAAATTATGGAACGACAATGGCTGGTCTTAGAATATGTGATCAATATCATTCGAAAACTTCATTTTTTTTATTTTGAAAATTTATGTATCTTTTAGTAACATTCTTCTCACTCTCTAGGCAATCGGATATAATTTTGACTACGACGAGTACCACAGCTTCGTCCACGGTCGTTTACCGTACGAAAACATATAACCTGACCCTGTTCTTCGCAACCTCTTGCTTAGCCTTCCTCTCCGCAAAGTCGTACATGTCACAATCACATATTTATTGAAATAATACTATACACTCAACTATATATAGCTTTAAATAAAATAACTAATTAACAAAACAATCCTCTAATCCCAGCTTCTTCAACTATATTTACCAACGCGGATAGAGTTCACGCGGTGAAGGCGTTGAAGAAGCTGGGATTAGAGGATTGTTTTGAAGGGATTATATGTTTCAAAACGCTGAACCCGACGCACCAAAACGCTGCGTCTGAAGATTTCAAGATTTTTGATATCGTGGGACATTTTGACCGGTCTGAACCGGTCGATTCGCTTCCCAAAACGTCTATTGTGTGTAAACTGTCTAAATCTGCTATTGCGAAAGCGCTAGAAATCGCCACTATTGATCCTAACCGAACGGTATGGCAAACCAGATATTTTCTACTTAATTTTTTGAAAACGTGGACAATAGAATTAAATTTTATTTTACTTCTCATCGCAACTGTTCTTTGAGGACAGTGTCCGAAACGTACAAGCTGGAAAACGCGTTGGTCTTCACACGGTTCCCAAAAAATCGCCAAAACGCCTATTGTGTGTAAACCGTCTGAATCTGCTATTGCGAAAGCGCTAGAAATCGCCACTATTGATATGGCAAACCAGATATTTTCTATTTATTTTTTTGAAAACGTGGACAGTAAAATTAAATTTTATTTTATTTCTCATCGCAGCTGTTCTTTGAGGACAGTGTTCGAAACATACAAGTTGGAAAACGCGTTGGTCTTCACACGGTTTTGGTATAATTACTTTGGTTTAACTTAACCTAACCGGAATCAAATACTATATAACTTAACGGGTTTGGAATTGACTATTGAGTTTGTTGTTTCCAGGTTGGTACATCAAATAAAGTCAAAGGAGCATATTACGTTTTGGAAAGCATTCACAACATGAAAAAGGCGTTATCGGAACTATGGGAATCCGACAAGAAATCGTCGGATGTTGGATATTCCGGCAAGGTCGCCGTTGAGATATCTGTTACAGCTTAGGAATGTTTCTCCTTTGTACCTAATTTTCCACCACTGTCATTTTCAATTTCTTTTTTTCAAATGACGTAATGTCATTTTTGTTCTTTCGACTTGTGTTTATAAATTTAAATAAAAAATGAGGAAATTCATAATTATCATCTAGTTTTTAGGAGAAACACATTATTAAACATCCTCCGATCGGTGAGTATGCTTTTCGTGTTAAGCCAGCTCAAGCAACTCGTCAGTTGCTTGAGTCGAAATTAACGAGCGATATTGGAGTTCAGAGCTCGTCTATAAGAAGCTTTGGAAAAGTGTGAATTCGGGGATAGTGCGAACTTGCGGAGTTTGATGAACTGCAGGAGTTCGTGAGAGAAATGACTTGGTAAAATAATAAATTTATTAGATTTATAGCTGAACCCGATGACGGGCTGCCTACGTACCCTTGGAATAGGGATCAAGCTATTCGTAGTTCGTATTACATAAGTGTAGCTCAGTTTTTTTTTTTTTTTTTTTTTTTTCTAACGCACTATTGCCGAAAACCTAGATAGTAACGGTAGTTGCTGATATGGCGACCTAGTGGCCTTGCTTTCCGACTCGGCTCGTTGTTGGTTGCGGAGCAATTTTAGTTAAAAAGTCTTTTTTCTTAAACGAGCCTTCTTTGATCTCCTTTTGGTTTCATCGGGCGAGGTCTCGTCACCGTGGTGAATCTCCGAGCTAGGGTGCCTTTCTTCCTCGTTCTGGAGTAGGGCGGCGGGTATAAGGTGTTCTTAAGATCAGGTGCTATCAAAGGAGAAATGTGGCTGACTCACCGTTCCAGCCAATTTCCGCTGGTCAGTGCTTGCCCATGCATCAATAGCATAAGCTTCAAGTGAGCCAATCTTATCTCGGACTTTATCATCAGCTAACCATGAAGATTTGGGGAGCTTGGCGTGACTAGGCGCCTTCTTGGCAGACTTCAGCAATAGAATAAACTCCTGAAACTCTCTCTCTTCTGCCTCCTTCACACGTTGCCTGCGTAAAAGCTCTTCCACCTACAAAAGAAAATTAACATGAGATTAATAGAAGGCCTTCAGGCAAAATCATGTCAATCAATAGAAGAGTCCAAACATCACAATCAAGATCTCTTTGCATTAATCACATATCATCACCAAGCCTGATATTAGGATCACCCAACAAGCCAGGTTAAAGCTCAGCAATGCTCTCACCCGCATAGAATTCTTTTACTTGATTTCACAAATTCATGGAACAAATGAAGCTCAGCATTACTTGATAGATAAATGAAATCCTAATATCTAAGGATTGGAAATCTGACACTACCAAGAACAGAAAGCTACGGAGAACACTCTTCTAGTGACATAGATTACCCTATGAATACAGGGGAAAAATGCACAAGAAACACATGTTCAGTACGGCGGGGGCTATAGATTGATCGAGAACCTTTAGACTCCAAGACAGAAAAGTATATCTCGTCTTTTGATAGCAAAAAATGAGCACAATAGCTTTCGAGAGGATATGAGCGACCATAAATCATCTGCAAAATTAAAAGCATTGTCAAACCACGAGCTCGACCGCTGCATTTACTCAAAATTAAAAGCATTGTCAAAATTAATTCTTCTGGCGTCACATGTTTGTTCTTTTCAAGTAACTCGATCCAAGTAAATTGAAGCAGTTGGGGATCCTGCATCGCAACAATAACTAAAAGCTCATTCATGGGGAACATGACAACCTCATCTAAACCTTTTCCAATGTTATCCTGAGCCCTGTGGAGAAAATCAGTAAGCTGTATGGTCAAAATTATAAACACCCGGGACGATGTACATAATTTGTTGCGGTTTGATGGAACAAGTAACACCATTCTGCACCAATAAAGTTTCCAAGAGTTTAACAATCTGCAAGCACAGCACCTACGCTAGAGCAATGTATGAGTAAATCTATATTTCAAGTGAAACCTGATCAAAGACCATCCAGTTCTTCTTGCCATCAGGTCTGTGAGAAACTGCCAGCAATACCCTGTCTAGGTCCTTCTTAAACTCCAGAAGCAAACCTGTAAACTTTCCTCCACCGATAAACATGTAAACCTGTAAACTTTTATCCACGGATCCTCCAAATCCCCATTGCTGATGTTCGAGACATCACAACGCACCAATTTGATAAGTTTGTGATTGTAAACTTCTGTAAAACCTTCGATATGTATTGAAATAAGAAAAGTGAAGCATCCTCTAGATCATTCTCATGGCAAATGATCAGAACGAGACTCACAATCGTCTCTCTCAGTTTCTACAAAGAGAATGCATAACCCTTAAAAGAGAAAACACAGCTCTTATTAAAAGGGAAATAACAAGTAAGCAACCCTCCAAAACAACTCAGAATGTTGACTTTTCCTTCTTCATCTTTACTACTTCCTTCTTCCTTATCTTGTATTTACTTCCTCTTCTTCGTTACGTATACCTTCCTGAACTTATCATGGTGACATTGGTTTAAACAAGTTCTTTGCCACCATTTCTCTCGGGATACCTGTGATGATGTTGAATCCACCACGCTCTTCCCTCCTCAAATCATTGGCAAGTTCATCAAAGAATTGATCATTAGAAATGATCATTTTGGTCTTGTGATTGTCTCCTGCTCGTAGCTTCAATGCATGCTTGCATATATCTTGAAGCATTTCCAACTGTAGTAGAGGTTGCTTTCTTTCCTTCGGTATATTGTTTTCCTTCATATATGTGATACACGGTCGACAAATAAGTTTTCTTTGGTCAAACATCATGAACTTCACACCCCTGTTAGCGAAAAGAAAAACAACGGGTTATAATAATATGGCTGAATCATGATGAATTTATTTAAATTTCTATATAAATTACAATTTAAAAATAGATGTAACTTCTGCATATTGTAATTCCATTAAAATATGTCGTATAATAAACCCAATGAGATTGGTCAGAATCCGGTAGAGGGAGTGCACAAACTTTGCACTCCAAAGTAAGTGATTCAGTTGTTAGACGTTATTTACTTTGTTATTTCAATTCATTTTAAATGACTAATCTATTGTGCAGATTTACATAGAGGACGTTTGTTTTGGAGATATGTCAAGAGATGAAGCAATAGCAATCTCGGATTTATTGGCTGTGGAATTACATGTCCCAAGGGTAAAACATCATGAATTTCACAAGTGACTATCGCCACATGGTCCCTCTCCTGAGGCTTAACTGCATAAACAAACATATGAGAGAAGTGATATCTTGTTGTTTCCTCGTCGTTTCTCACTATTGTCTCCTCCAACTTAGCTTGGACGATCTCGAAAAGATTATATGCACTATCTATACTACTAAACCAGACTGTCTCCAAATCCAAGAAGACAACAATTTGGTTCTTCTTTTTGTACTTCATCTCTGAATTTGACTCCTCCTTTCCGTTTCTTTCCGCCGTAAGACGAATCAGTTCCGGCGACCTGTTTTCCCTTCCCCTTATGATCCATCTTCTTCACGGTAGGTTTTAGGGCTTTTCACAATTTCATTTTTTCTGAGATAGACGCAGAGAGAGTGAAGAAGAAAAGCTTTTTGGTTTGAGTGGGAGCTGACAATTTTCTCGTTTTTTTTCCTTTTGTTATAAAAATGTTCCCATATTTGAGGCTCTCTTGGAAGTTGCGAGTTTTTGGACATTTATCCTCTCGCGTCAAACGTACATTGTTAAATCGTATACTAACAACATGGCACGTGGCACTTGATGAATGGTTAGATAACAAATTCTCAGTGCACCTAAGCGTACCGGATCACTCTCTCGTTTCTTATCCCCGAAAGAAAAAAAAATGTGGCCATTTGTAAACAACTATTAATTTATAATTTTTAGACCACAAATTAGAAAATATATACGTTTGTTAAATTACTTTCTAAAACTCTTTTTATCCTTTTTGTGTCATGTAAATTTTATTCTTTTTTATCAATTATTTTGAAAAAAGATTGGAACTAAATTTTTTTACGACGAAATTTGTTGTTTACAAAGGGCCACATTTTTTTCTCGACTCGGACCATCATTTTCATTAGACCATAGCTATATATAGTTTATTTGATTTTTTTTCACACTCAATAGTTATTAGTGCCACGTAATAATTCTTACCGTTGTTATGAATAAACTTTAACAATTATGTGTATATTTTTAAAATTCAGATCATTTAATTCCTAAAGTTTTATAATTTTATAGATTAATTCCTCAACTTTTAAGTTGGCAAATTAATTCCTGAAGTTTACGTTGACTTTGCAAAATTGAAATCATAAAAAGTCAACGAGATTAATTGTAACGTCCCCCGTTAACTCATTTAACGATTGACTATATTAAGCCCAATTATGCGTGGTCAACGTTGAGTTAGGAAATTTTTCTGTAACTACGATAGTTGGGGATTAATTATGCCGATTGCGAAGAGTTGAGGAATAAAACGAACAAATTCCCAATAGTAGTAGTAATTTTCCTTCTCTCTTAGGCAGCTTTGGTTTTTGTACGGTCTTGTACGTAGCTGTTGCGATGTGCGGTTACACTATGTTTGGTGAAGCTATCGAATCGCAGTTCACATTAAACATGCCTAAACAGTTCCTTCCATCTAAAATTGCGGTTTGGACGGCGGTAAGATAAACATTCTCATCTATTCTCTGTATACATATATATATACTTAACCAGAAGTTGACTTTCCTCAGTCTTTAAGGTCGTTACACCGATGACAAAATACGCGTTAATTAGCAATCACCCCAATCGTTCTGAGCCTCGAAGAACTGATTCCAAAGGCTAAGATGAGATCACATGGTGTATCGATATTCTTGAGAACAATCCTAGTTACCTCTACTTTTGTCGTTGCTCTTTCAGTTCCTTTAATTCTTTGGTAATAACGATATGTAATGTCCGTTGCCCTGTTTTTTCTTTTATGTATTTTCCTGCGCAAGTAACCTAATACCAAGCTAATTCCTCTAACTTCATACGCAAGAAACCCATCTTTTCATAGCTTCTCTGATCGAATTCTCTCATTTACAGCGATCGTGGCCGCACTAATCGGATCATTCCTTGCAATGCTTGTGGTATGTTCTTCGACCTCGAAAATTAAAATTAAAAAAAATAATTATGGAACCCCACGGAAAAAAATGTTTGTTTTGGTTGCAGGCTCTTATCTTTCCATGTCTATGTTATCTTAGTATCCTCTAAGGGTCAATTAACTAACACACAAGTAAGAACATATCTAATTTACTCTAAATGTTTTTTTTTTCCCATTACGTATGTATTATTTAAAAATGATTTGACTCTCTTGGAGATTTGGTTAGCCTTGAACCGATTTTTGTGTGTGTGTGTGTGTGTTATTTGTTCAGATTGGATTATTTCAACCTTCATTTAACAAATATGTTCCCTTCTTTTTCAATTATGTCAAACAGAAGTGGCTTTTGACAAAATAATCTTACTAATTAATTTGGCAATAAAAATGTCCTCTTCTTTTTCACATATCCACAATCCAAACCTTATGGAATTTTAGATTATCAAAACAATTAAAGAAGTTTGAAACTGTAAGCTTATGGTTTGTAATGAAAATTAAGGTTTGACTTCAATATGTAATTACATATTGCAGAAATATAGGATAAGTTCTTTTCAGCGACACTGCAACAAATTTCGGCAAATAAAGACACTACGATTTCTTCTGCATCGTCGTTGAAGCGGAAACTAGAAAACCAAAAGCATAACGACAAAAAAAAATCCAAACAATGCCATAAAAATCACGATAATCTTCCCAAAGAGATTACATAGTATGAAAACGAAATCTTTATTTATTATATCATATTATATATATATATATATATATATATAGTAAAAGAATTTAGAACTAAAAATATTATGAATTCAAATTAATATGTCACACAAGCTTTACTTAGTGGGCAAGTGAGAAGATGTAAATAAGATGGGTAAGTGAAGGTGTCCTGATTTGGAACAGGATTCAAGAAAAATGGACCCAACTCATAAATTATGGGTCCTAAAAACAGCAAGGCAAACAACATGTGCAACCATCCCTCTCTAAGTTTCAAAAGTCTATTTCCATGTGAACGTCACATCTTCGAACTCTTTTTTCTTTTCGTCCATCTTTTTTCATTGTCCCAAAAGCAAACATTAGTTCATCTTAAATCTTGTTTATTCTTTTATTTTTTTGTAGTTGATATCCTTAATTGTTCAATGGTTTTGGGAAAATGTGTGGAATATTCTTTAGTGTAATGATTAGCTGAAAAAAGTAAAGTTTTTACATCTGAGTATGGGATCCAAACCACTATCAAATGCAAAATATTACAAGTCGTTGATTTAAAATTTCCCAAAAGTTTTTAAGTGTTGCACTTTGCGTTTTAAATCTTTTGTGTTCTTTGATGAAGTTAGAACTAAAAAACTGAGACAAGTAAATTATTAGATATTGAAAATTTGTTTGACTGTTGGAGTACATGAATGCGTCCGTCTCTATTCAAATATGCGCACCGTCCAAACTCCCATGGCCAATACAGTGAAGAAAACAAAGTAAACACACATGCTTATAGTGTTTTTTTAAAACAGAAGTGTAAGCTAAAATTTTAATTTTTATAACGAACCTCAGTCTAATGAAGAGATTTAATAATATTAAAATCATTCCCCTAATTACATATTTGCCTTGATTTTAGAGCCGCTTGTTATGTTCACTGCACACTCGCATTAAAAAAATCATCCGACTTCGTAACGGCAGTCTCTTACAAAGTGTTTTTTGTTTGTTTCATTAGTTTGTTTTTTGTTTTAAAATTAAAATTAAATTATATCAAAATATTAATATTTTACTCTTTAGATACCCAATAAAAGTTCGGAACCTTTGCAGATGCTCTAACCTATTCTAAAGTTAGTGTCTTACTCTTACAGATTAACTTTTTTATTTATTTTAAATACATAAAAGAAAAAAATATTGAAAAAATATATCACAAACAATATATATATAGTGTATAGATTTTTTTGTCTGCTCACAAACTAAATACGTTGGTTTTTATTTAATAATTATTAAAATAAATTAACACAAATAATAAATTCGCAAGTCAAAACACTAATTTATGGGTCGGGTTTCGAAATCGGTTTCATTCCAGGGTCCGCCTCGCCGTCGTCCACGACTCGCCTGTTCATTCCACCTTGTTCTTTCCACCAAGTCTTCGCCTCGAGTCGCCGCCACGCTCGTACCCAAGCACTGAGAAACCGATTGGATCTTCTCCACTGAGTCTGACCATCTCCAGCTCGAATTTCCGAATCTGGCAATCAATTGTTTTCCTTTTGCTTTGGATTTCCGAATCTGGCAATCAATTTTTTTCTTTTCTTTTTTCGAAATTTGTTAGAATGTGGATATCATATCTTCATCGGGACTCAGTCAAGTTGTGTTGGGTTCTGTAATTTGCCTTTGAATCTTCGTCTGTATGTGATGCATCTCCAGTAGATGATTTTTTTCCCCCTGAAATCAGTAAGTAACCGCCATATATGTAGATCTATTGGAGATGGGGAATTTAGATATGAAAGCAAGAAGATTTATAGGGTTTTAGTTTCGGGTGGGATTATGTAATCAGGTTTAATTGAATTGTAATTGGGTTAATCTAGATTTTCTGGTTTAATTGGATTGAAATTGGTGTTTAGCTGGTTAACCTTTGATTGATATACAGTCAATCGAATCAAACCGTAGTTCGTGGATAAATAAGTTTGGAACTTTGATTTCGGAAGCAAATAAATTTATAACTTTAATTTCGTGGAGAAATTGATTTCAAATTTTGATTAGGTGGAGAAAGAAAACTACGTTGGATCTCTTGTTACATGGAAGTTCTCAGGTAAAAATATATCGTTTTCCCAAAAACAAATTACTCAAACTGTTTGCGGACGACGGGAAAAGACTAATTAGCCTAGGTCTAGCATCCGAACTTTATAAGTGTATAACTTCTTGTTAATACAAAAAAAAACTATAATTGGACTTGATTGAATTAATTAGTACAATTTGGGTTTGGTTTGAAACCGATTCGGTTGATTCGATTATATTTTATTTTGGTTTGATTTCATAAGTGCATCTCATTATCTAATTCGTGTCTTTGTTTTACAAAGTTGCAACTTGCACGATTACTCTCAAAGCAAATCGAACAAAATTAATTCATTTATGGTTTTTGCTTAAGGATCAATTAAATACAAACAATCCATTTTTAAAATATGTTATTAAACACTGATCTCCTCTAGTCCTCGATCTGACCAAAAAAAAAAAAAAAATTGATCTCCATATCTTTAGTTTGTGTCATTAAATACCAACAAATAAACATACTGTATTACTTTTTTGGGGAATCATTTAATGGTGTGAGCCCAAAGATTCACATGTATCATTTCATCACAAGGTGTCCCCATGTAACTAATTAAGCATCGACAAAAATTATCTTTAAAATATTTTGGAGTTCGTGCATTAACCGTAGGAAATGAGATTCTTTCAAAATTCTACAAGCACTTATGCTTGACTCTCCAGGTCTAATTCAACGCTATAATATACCTCTGTTTCTAAATGATAAATTTTTTAGAATTTTCACACATATTAAAAAACAAATAAATGCTTAGTTATAAATATCTTATTTTTGTATTTAACAATTTCTAATAACTCTAAACCAAGAGTAATTCAATAAATTCATTCTTACAATAAATATTTTTTAAAATTTACAATTCTTTATCAATAATTAATAAAAAGTGCATAGAAAATCAAAAACATTTATTTTTATGAAATAACAAAAAAAACTAGAAAAATTTATCATTTAGAAACAGGGAGAGTATTTATACTAAAAATATTTCATGATTATGTGGATTGTTTTGACATTTAATTCTACGAATCTCTGTTAATAAAAACGAATTTATAGACAACATCTACCTTTTAATTTAATCATATAATTAGTAACTGTTAGATGTTTAATCAAGCTTTTATGACTTATGGAGAGAATAATATAATATCACTATTATTTTAGCCTGATTGTGCAAAAAGTTCCAAGAAGTTTCTTAGAGAATTATTAAGTGGAAACCAAACCAAACCAAAGAAAGAAAAAAAAAATTTAAAAATACATTAAAAAGCCCTAAAATTAATCACTTTTAGGATCGATTTACATATTATGTTTTTTCCTTTTTGTTTAATAATTTGACCTTATAGGATTATAAATCAATTATCAATTTTGTCTTTTATCGTTAATATTATGTGTTAAAATCTAATTGGAAATTTTTTTTACACGTGTCAAAATATGATCGATTAACTTTATACTTGTCGCGATCATACAAGTTAACAACTTTGAAACATTCTGTTTTATATAATAAAATAAATCTGCGTATACGACCGAACGTAATTTTAATCTAGTAATTTTAAGGCATTGAAAACGTATGCGGATGATTGAAAATAACCGAGCTATATTTGAAACATGTTTCATCCGGCAAAATTTGTTAAATCAATTGACCTTTTTAGGGTCGCTCGAACAAGAAAAAAGAATGCACATATCCGACGGTTGAAAACATGCCACACCCTTAATTTTTTCATTGAGATCCAACGGCTTAAAACATGCCAGGCACAGCTGATAGATCTCTCAGCCGCAGCGATAAAACCCACATAGGCTCCCCTCTCTCTCATCCGTAGACACACATTCAAAGCCCGATATAACCCTAATTTAACGAGAAAGTCTCCAATTCGAACCATGGGCGAAGAAGATCTCTCCAAGTTGATCGGATATTTCTCCAGTAAGACCTCTCTCCATCTCTTACCCGAAATTGTTTTGTTTAGATTTCATCTGATGGATTCTAACTAGCCGGATCTAATCGATCCAAATAATGGATTATCTAACCTATTGTATCTTTGATTTCGTAATTCGTTTATGCCTTGTCCGTTTTATCGTCAAGGGGCTGATTGTATCGTCATATGGAACTTGGAGGACTACCCAATCCCTCCTGGTGCCGATCTTTGTTGTATTTGTCGTGATATCGAAGAAGCTCTTGAACAAATGGGCTTTTATGCTGGGTATACGAAAATCCATGCGTTTGGTGACCAACTGAAAGACCACTGGGATGAGTTGTGGAAGGCCGTAGTCTTCTCCCACTTACCAGAAGTGAGTGAGTTCCTCCTATACTTAATCCCTCATAACACTCACTCTTGTCGTCGTTCCTACTTATTAATCGAGAGGTCTCTGTTGATATATATAGCTTCAGCGGGTGACAATTCGGCAGCTTTCCAAATGCCTTCGACAATGATTAATTGCGCTAAGGGACCATCAACTTTTTTGGTAATCGCGAAACAAAGCCCAGAAAGTGAGGAGTTGCACAGGGTTTTTCAGTGTTTGGAATCGAGAAATCACACTGTTCTCGTAGTAGTAGATGACACCGCACAAGTAAGTCCAGTGCATTCTGTACAATCACTAGTTGAATGTACACAACTTTTAGGTGGAGGAAAGCCTATAAGCAAAGAGCCACAGGAGGATGCGAGCTCCCAATTCTATAACTCCAAGATCGAAGAAGATATCTACAAGATTGAAGATTTCTCCAGTAAGACCTCTCTCCATCTCTTACCCGAAGTTGTTTGTTTCTGATGGATCCGTCATAGTTAAATAATGGCCTATTGTATCTTTTATTTCGTAATTCGTTTATGCTCGCAGAGCGTTGCACACCCTTCAATGGGTATAGGACAGTCGTCTTCTGGGACGTCGTGGATTGCCCATTCCCTCTTCGATCCTGATATGATCTATCGCAAATTCGACAAAGCTCTTTCTGAAGTGGATTCTATAGGTCATATGTCAATCTGGGCTTATGTTGATGAGAATAACGGGTCTTGGAGTGGTGAGTATCTGCGTAAGAAGACGTGGAAAACCAGAATCTACTTTCTTCCTGGAGGTGAATTCTTTTATTTAATCCCTCCAAACACTCTTTTCTTATATGTATGTAATCTATATCTCAGTTGTTCCATTGATTCCAGGGGCTTCGAGACGTAATAGAATGTTAAATGACATGCTTTTATGGGTATCGGACTCTCTTGAGGACGACCATCATCAGCCAACAAATCTGATCGTAGTCTCAACTAAATTCAGAGAGCACGCGTACTTCTATGGTATGCTTGTAAATTTGAATAAGATCCCCTTTTACAAAGTTCTCTTAGTATCTCCGTCTCAGCACCTCAACAAACCAGAAAGCCCAGAATGGCCAGGATTGCTATTAGATGAAGTATACACTTTCGACCGGCCACGAAGCGAAAGCTCAGAACCTTGTCCCAAAAAGCATAAACCGGATGCGGGATCGGGAGATCAGGGCTGATACTGATAATGTGGACTAGCTAGCTTCTGTTCGTAGCCGTGATTGTGCCCGTTTTGCTTGCGGGTATGAGTCACAAGATCTACGGTTGCAGCGGATTTATATCAAAAACTCAATTTTATTTTAATTTATAATTTCCTTATTTTAAACTGCAAACTCTAGTGTTAATGGTTTGACTTTCTTTAGCAAAAGAAGTTACTATCTGTTACATGAATTTTAGTCAAGTGGTAAACATAGGCCACGACAGGAAAACACAACAACTAGAAGAAACTTTCATGTTTATCTTGCATTAAAATCTGTGTGCTTTGTTTCTTTAAGCTTTCAAGTCTATTGCGATTTGCTGCATCTGCATACTACTCGCATTTGGTCGGAAAAGGCTCCATTAGGACCACGAAAACATGGATAAAAAAACTCTTCATTCGAGCAAGAAAGGGAAGATTTGTATCACACAGATGACGATGACGAAGAAAGCCAAGCCGAGAGATTGCTCTGTTTTTTTTTGTAAGAGAGATCTGAAGAAATTATTCGTTAAAGATCGATCATCTTTTTAATTTTCTTGGGGTTATTTTCAGACAATCTATGGATTTGTTGACCGGATGTTACACCTCCGAATAAGACAACTTTTGTCTCTTCATTTCGCAACAGGAGACAAAGCTCCATTTTCGGTTCATATACTTCTTCACAAGCAAGGAACAACTTCTCATCGAAGAAGATGAGATCCGAACCTCTGTTGTAACATCTATCAAATCATTTCTTGCTGCTCATCTCAAGCTATCAGTCCCGGAGGATCTTTTGATTCCCCAAGAAAACCACAGTTGCACGTTCTCTCAATCCGTTCTCAACGGTAATAATTGTAAAATAAGAGATGTGCTTTATGCAATACTTTCAACTTCCTTCTTCTCTTTGTTGCAGGAATCAATGTTCTATGTGGAGTAGCTTTGCTTACAATGCCTTACGCAGTGAAAGAAGGAGGATGGTTAGGGCTTCTCATACTCTTCTCCTTTGGCATCATCACTCTCTACACAGGTCTTCTCCTCATGAGATGTCTCGAAAATTCACCTGGAATCCACATTACCCGGACATCAGTCAAGCTGCTTTCGGCACCACTGGACGCATCCTCGTCCCTGTAAGAACATCTTTCAAATCAATCTTAAGAAGATCATCATAACTTTTATTCAGTGTGATGTTAAACTTGGGTTTCGAATTACATTTCAGATACTTCTCTATGTGGAGTTATATGTAAGTACCAAACTGTCATTCATGTTTCATTTCAAAGCTTTCTTCATTGACACTTCAATGTGTTGATATGCCTTGAATCGCCGATCACACGATATCATGTGCTAGAACTTATAAGATCGGTTGTATTAGGCTGATTTGGGCCACTTAAGCCCATCACAACATATCAACGTCGTTATATGTTAACACAATATATATTTTTTTTTAATGTTTTTTTTCTGGTTTTTGCAGGCATCTTGTGTGGAATACATAATCATGATGAGTGATAATTTATCAGGGATGTTCCCAAATACCTCCTTATACATCACCGGAGTAACTCTAGATTCTAATCAAATTTTCGCCATTACCACGATCGTTATTGTTCTTCCGACTGTCTGGCTTAGAGACCTTAGCTTATTGTCTTATCTCTCATGTTCATCTAGTAAATCACACAAATATATCTCAGAACTGATCTCTTTATTTCTAAGAGATGTTTGCATATTCATACTTTCTTAGCCGGAGGTGTCTTCTCTTCAATCTTGCTTGCGCTTTGCCTCTTCTGGGTTGGATCAATCGGCTGAGGTTGGATTTCACATGAGCGGAAAAGCACTCGATTTAACTAACTTACTGTTGTGAAAGTGACATTAAAATCTATATGATTTCGGCTAGGGTTAGATTTTGGGGTTATGGCACATCCCTTTTCCGAAAAGGAATTGTATATTCTTATTAGGAAAATAGATGGTACAATCATATTAAGAAAAGAAAAAAATTATTTTAGGTTTCCTATTAGGATTGAGTTTAAAATGAGGCTTATATAAAGAAATTTAAGGGTTTGTAATCATTCATTCACAAGTTTAAAAGAAATCATAAGACAAAGGGTATTCGCCTCAATTTTGATTCTCTTTAATTTCGCCTTAAGGTTCTTGTTATTCACCCTAATTTCACCCTAAAAATTCTTTTCAAACCCATGTCCAACTCTCAATTAGTATGATATTGTCCGCTTTGGGCCCAAGTGGCAAAGCCCGCACGGATTTGTTTTTGGGCTCCTTCCCAAAAGGTCTCATGCTAATTAGAGTTGAACATTACTTATATATTAGACAATCTTTGTCTAAACTTTCGATGTGGGACTTAGATTAATATCCCAAAAATCCTCCCCTCAAACCAAAGACCACACAAATCCTTGGACTCCAACCTCCAGCGAAACTTGGCACCCATCTTGAACTGCCGTAATCACCAACGGAACCCGCCGCCTGACCTTCTGCTTCGTCAAGAAGACTTTCGACACAAGGCACCGGCACCCTAATCGCGAGGTCACCTTGAGGGCTCTCCCTCCCACAAACGATCATGCAACCCAACCCCACTTCCAGGTCCACCTTTTCTGAACCCGAGCTTTGATACAACTGTTGGGCTTTTCAAGCCCATGTCCAACTCCCCATTAGTATGATATTGTCCGTTTTGGGCCCAAGTGGCAAAACCCGCACAGATTTGTTTTTTTGGCTCCTTCCCAAAAGGTTTCATGGTAATTAGAATTGAACATTACTTATATATTAGACAATCTTTGTCTAAAATTTCAATGTGGGACTTGGATTGATATCCCAACACTTATCCTTCGCAGTAGGAATTTACAGGCTTGGTTTTGGGGGTCACTCTGTTTTCCCCACATTTACTCATCCATGAAAGAACCTTCCAAGTTTCATGTTGTACTTTTCGTGATGTAAGAAACCATTTGCTTCTTATGCAAGAAATCTCTAGGGTTAATTTTCATCCCTTTGCCATATACTAATCTCATGAAATATATGCATTCGTGTTATGCAGTTTCGTGTTTTGCACACTATTTTACACTGCTGTGGCGGTATGTGGGTACACGATGTTTGGTGACGCGATTCAATCCCAGTTCACATTGAACATGCCACAAGATTTCACATCATCTAAAATTGCAGTCTGGACAGCGGTTAGATAACCTTCAAATCAACGGACTCATCTCTTCTTATCAATTATATGCTCATAATATTATGCTTTATTCCTTTCGTATTTTGATCATTCGGTCGTTACACCAATGACTAAATACACTTTAACGATCACTCCGGTCGTTCTGAGCCTAGAAGAACTTATACCGTCTTCGTCAAGAAAGATGAGAACCAAAGGAGTCGCTATGGTTTTCAGAACCATCTTAGTTCTCTCTACGTTGGTCGTTGCACTCATGGTTCCATTCTTTGGTAATCTATATCTTAACATACACTTTTCCATTACCCTAATTCTTTCTCAAGAAACCCCATTATAGAAAACAATAACATGTGTGTGAGTGACCAAACTCATCATTAATATGTAATAACGTTAATTGTAGCTATCAAGGCAAGGACATCAATCGAGAAAGAAAGCTTTTCGCAACAATCAAAAGCAAAAGCACAAGTGGGCCTAAAGAATTGGAAGCCCAAACAAACACAAAACAAGTCATATGAGTTGGGCCAAGATAACGAAAAGCCCACCAAAGCCCAACTCCTTGTGGAGACAGAGAACAACGGTCATTTGTGCATGCGTGTGAAAAAGATAAAAACAAAGTGTGTATTGAAAGCAGCAGTACGAAACCAGCAACTAAGATCAAAACAAAGAACCGTTTTGGTGTACTGCAAAAATCTTGAAGATTGACAACTATTGGTTTGATTGTTAGGGTTTTATGTGTTTTATGTATTCAGTATAAATATGCTAAGAGATAAAACACAACAAAGCAAGTGAAATGAAAAAGAAAATGTTCAAAGTTTTCTCTTAAAGCTTCATCCTTTCATGGTATCAGAGCTCCGTGAAGTGGATCCATGGACTCTTTAGCGCTCTATGTTCCCTCTCTTAACATCACCAACTGTGTGACAGTCACACTAACGGAGAAAATAGAATAAAATATGGAAGAGACAGTTCGAGATGTTTCTCTCTGGTCAAGGGCTGCTTGGTTTCATCACCGGCAGTCGTCCACCGCCGATGGCCACCATCATTGTCCATGCTACCAACAACACCTCCTCCCAGTACTTCATATAAAAAAGAAAAAATATTTCCAAAACATATCTCCCATTTTCACTTTACGAAAGACACTTCTAAATTTTTTATGGTGAAAAAGCATCTTAATATCAATTTCAAATGGAGTCTTCCATTTGAGAGAAGAAAGAGATTTCGACTGAGGGGCATCGACAAGGAGGTACAAAGGCTCCGGCGACTTCGACAGAGGATAACCAGCAACGGCAACAGTCATGGCGAAGGTACAATGGAGAACTGGCGAGGAAGGAAGAAGACGAGACGGCGTGAGAGAATGTGGTGCGGTGAGACGACGAGATGGGGAGACAACGAAACGACGACTGAGGGGGCGAGACGGTGAGATAAGACGGCATGACGGCGTGAAACAGAGGCTGTAGGGGAGGAGAGGCGGAGGAGGAAGAATAATCCGGTGAAAGAGAAGGGAAAAATTGATCAGAGCAAAAGATGAAGGGAGACGCGTAGGGTAATGTGTCCGAGAGAGAACTGTTTTTTTTTCTTTCATTTTTGGACTCTTGGTTACGATTTATGAATTTTTATGCTTCTTCTAATGAATTCTTATGCTTATTCTTCACCATAAAAATTATGTTTTAGAAATTCATAACAGTTAATCAAAACTCATTACAATAAAATACATCAAATCCATCGTGGACCGTAAAAAATTCATCAAAACCCAACAAAAAACATCCAAATTAAATTACATTGAAAACATCAACCAATAACACCCCCTAAACAATCCAGAAACTACATGGAGTTGTTCCAAAAAAAAGAAGCGTCCCAATCAAAAGAACCGGTTACAACTAATGAACCGATTTGGGAAATTAAAAAATAAATAAATTAGTGAACCGATTCGGTTATGGTAAACCGAGTCGAGACTTGTTATTAGTTTCCGTGACCGAATAACCTAACTGCAGAACCATGTATAAAAGCCCAAGAAATCCCTCTTCCTCGCGTTTCTTCTACCTTTCGCATCTAAGCTTTTGCCTCCCCCGTTAGCCGTTGTCGTCTACAACCAATAACACCCCCTAAACAATCCAGAAACTACATGGAGTTGTTCCAAAAAAAAGAAGCGTCCCAATCAAAAGAACCGGTTACAACTAATGAACCGATTTGGGAAATTAAAAAATAAATAAATTAGTGAACCGATTCGGTTATGGTAAACCGAGTCGAGACTTGTTATTAGTTCCCGTGACCGAATAACCTAACTTTAGAACCATGTATAAAAGCCCAAGAAATCCCTCTTCCTCGCGTTTCTTCTACCTTTCGCATCTAAGCTTTTGCCTCCCCCGTTAGCCGTCGTCGTCTACAGGTTCTTCATCGATTGCAATCTATAATAGTTTTTTCAGATAAATTATCGTCTATGTGTTCTCTCGAATATGTGATTAGGATTCTGCTATGTTCGTTGAATGATTGAATCGGTAGTTTCGCTTCTGTTAACGATGAGAAACAAAGCTTCTTAAATTTGCTTTGTTTTCTATCCCTAACAAGTAGTCAATATCCTAAGGCTTCTTAGCAACTAATTCTGAAATGTGTATAGATTAAATATCTTCTCTGATTTTCAATCGATTACCTAACTTGTTTCTCATCTTTAAAAAATCGATTGCTTTTTAACCGAAACCTTATGAACGCAATCAACTGATTACTGCTGGTCTTGTATGCATTCGATTTAGATCTTATGTGAATTCTGATATAACTGTGTTTTGCTACAATCCTCACCACACAATGGAACTCCCAGTTCTAGTCATTGTGTGGTGACTGGAACACGGGACTGGAACACGGGACAAGCTGCTATTTTAGGATCACACTGCTTGTTTTTTCTTGAGAAACCTTTGAGTGTGATATTAATATTACTCCTCCGAATCTCAATAGCTTTGTCTCCATGGCCTGGTCCAAACGCAAGCAACTCATCTATAACAAAATCGGGATTTAACTTCTTCAGACTAGTTTTGATATTGTTTCTCAGCAATGTAATGTCATAGCCCTCACGTATCCAAGAATTCTTGTTGTATGGGACTACGAGAATTCTTGGATACGTGAGGACTATGACATTACATTGCTGAGAAGCAATATCGAAGCTAGTCTGAAGAAGTTAAATCACGATTTTGTTATAGATGAATTGCTTGCGTTTGGACCAGGCCATGGAGACAAAGCTATTGAGATTCAGAGGAGTAATATTAATATCACATTCAAAGTTTTCTCAAGAGAAAACAAGCAATGTGATCCTAAAGTAGCAGCTAATTGTTACGGTTTTGTTACCAGAGATAATCGTAGCACTGAAGGTACTTTCTCAACTGGTTGGTTTTTTATAGTATTTGTAGCTTATCTCCAATATCCTGGTATAAATAGATATTACAAATTTATTCCCAACCCTACTTAGCACGAGAGCGAGGATAAAAATTGATGTCATTTGTTCGTTAGTTTAAATAACATTCATATCCTTGGATCAAATGGGATTAAAGAGCTGTGAAATCCACGTAACAAATATGCATACCATTTTTTTTTCTATGCGTAAAAACATACGATGATGGTTTACAAAATTACCAACTCTACTAAATTTAAATATATATATATATATNTTTAAAAATAGGGATTACAATTTGTATATAATTTGATATTTGCTATTAGTATTAGGATCTGTACTTATGTAGGGCTCGGATCTTTGAAGTAACTGTTCGGTTTAGAGACAACAAACCACGCCAAACAAGAAACCGTATATAAATCTGGTTCGGTTTAGTTTACCTAAGCTGTTGCGTCTCTATAAATACCCCACTCAAGCGTTTTCTTCACTTGCCCCTCTCACTCCTCTAATTAGTCTTGCGCTTATTATACACACCTATATATATACGTACTCTTCTCTCATAAATATGCATTTATGATAGAATGTTACTTAGATTGGTGTGTTGTGTCTGACTTTGGATCGACATATCAAAAATATAACTAACCAGTCATTATTGGATATTTTCCCAGGATTAACATGTTTTGTTTCTTCATTTTTTTTCTGAGAAAGACTGATATAGCTGACTTGTATGCGGCGAAGGAGATGTATATGTTAGCTTTTGAACAGAAGAAGAACATGCTGATCATAACCGCAGATTCTGATTTCTTAGGTGTGATTAAGAATTTGTTTGGAGAAGGAATAAATATAATGTTAGCGATACCTAATGTGTCGAGTCCACTCTATAACAAAGCATATCCAACATGGTTTTGGATGACTATGATGGATGGAGGTTCACATATCCATTATTAGAAAAGGTAGAATAAATTATTATATTTGTATACATTTAACTACATCGTAATCCTCACATTTTTACATTTCCACTTGGTTTGCCTCTTGACAGTTTTTTTTTGTTTGTTTAAAACATGTGAAGGGTGATGGTGACTACAAATATTGATGATATTTGTTTGTATTTTTTTGTTTGTTTTACAATAATTGTGATTTTAAAGCTGAAACATTTTTGACATTAGAAACTGAAATGAGTTGTGTTGCGAGCTTTTGGTGAAGAGGTTATGGGATGCGAGTAGCAAACCTTAAGTTGAGGCCTTCGTCGTATGTGTGGTCTCCTCGGATGGAAAAGTGAAGCCAAAATATAAATATATACAACTCTTAAATGATGCAAAGTGAGATCAAAACTAATGAAAGCATGAATTAAAAACGTGTAAAGATCATGAATATCAAATTGTTCTCGTTCTTTTTATAATAAAGTTGTTTATGAACTTGACTTGTATTGCTACTGAACGTAATAGATGAATTAGTAAGATTGTTGTTTTTACCTACCAAATCACAAACTACACAAATAAACACAACTATCAAATGATTCAAAATATCGAAAACTCATACATACAATATATAAATACCAACTGATGTTCAAATCTCAAACTGTTTCTCTCTTAGACTTTCATATTTTCCCTTTTTATGTGTTGTGTTGTGCAACAAATAAAAGAAATCCTAAACCGGGATCGATTTCTCCCTCTTGTAATTTTGGTTTGGTAATCCAATGATGGACATGGGGACGTCACTTGTTTTCCGTATTGAACCCAAGCTAATTTATTATGAAATCTATCCTTAGTCATGGTTAGTCCGATCCGAATAGAAGCAAGGTTATAATCTAATTAAACCAAAGATTTACTGAAGTCAGAAAAAAAAAGGTGAGATGTACGTAGATACAAAAAGATAGTGAAAAATCATCAACTTATAATTTCAAAGCGAAGCAATTTTCAATATCTAAAAACCAAGACAAATCGGACAAAAATGTAAAAAATCTATACACCATGTGACTTTGAAGTGTCTTTAGAGCATGCATGTGAGTTTTGATTTGTCTTATTATGATCACAACGAAATTTCCGTTTTGGTAACTTATAGATTAGATTCCTTTCTTTCATTATGTTCGACTTTTCCAAGGATAAGTACGAACCCTCTTTCACTTCTTACGTAAAAAAGGTTCAATCCAAAATCTTATCAAAACTCGATCGGAATCTCTAGTTTTTTTTTTTTTTTTTTTATAAAATCTGTAGTTGGTTTGACGCTGTATACTTGAATCTAGTAATCAACTCCTATCTACTTCTAAAATCTTGATGGATTGAGTAAATGAAAGTTTTGAGTCTAGTAAATTAAGCAACAGTACGAATTTAGGATCAAGAATGATCCTTCCATTAGAATCTCGAGAAGGGAACAAGGACACGTGTTTCAGTTAGCAGCTTTCCCGACGTATCTTCCGCATGAAACCAAGTTCCTAAACAAATTGTACTAGGTTCACATAACAAGGAGTAATAAACTAACTAATTTTAATAAATAATTTTTTTGTCAAATATTAATATTTTGACATAAAATTTATATAAGTTCTACGATTTGTCAAATATTAAGAAAGTTGTTCAAGACTTCAACTCATAACTAAAAAAATAATACTTTTTTTTTGTTAAAAGGGTTTTCATAAATAAAAAAGTGTTACAAGGAATCATAAAAACACATTACAAACCAGAAAAGATAGAGGGAGAGGCATCACTCAGAGCAATTTTAAGGAGAACAAGTTTCCTAACCAAATACAAACCAACCAGAGGAGGGAAGAAAGAGGGGATATTTGGCAACACCCGAGACTTCCCTATCGAGAAGCAAGTGAGATAATCTACTCATGCCCATAGGAGACTTGGACCATTCGATGATCCAAGATTTGATAAAGCAAGTGCTTTGTTTTTCATCATCAAGATAATCTTTTGAATATACTCCAGTTTTTATTATTCTGGTTTTATAGTCTTTTTTGTATTTCATCGTTATACAGTTCCCTAGACGTTAATATCACAAAATCCAATACGCAACTCAATCTTGACTTTTTCCTTCTTATCGTCAAAACTACATTATCCGTGATTTCACCTTTTCTTTCTGATTTTTTTTTTGTTTAACGCTCTCACGTGAGAATCAACTACCAAATTCGAAACCTGAATTTGATGGAAATAAAAGTGGAGACTATTGTCCCACACATGTCCATCACGAATTTTCAAACTTTAATTCTTCACATCTCGAAACCCTAATATCAAAATGTTACAAAAGGCAAAATGAGAAGTTGGTCAAAAGAAAAGAAAGAAAAGAAAGTGTTTGGCATTTAAGAAAACGTCTCATTCATTGCGATGAGATATTAGAGAGGTCAAGTTCAATGCTGCAACCGACAAGATAAAACAGATAACTGTCACTTGAAACTGATATCCACAGAAAGAGCGAATGAACGAAGTAGAAGAGCAAAGAAGATTTTAAATGCAACGAACTTTGACTAGAGAAGAGTTTAGTTAATTAATCCATTTTGGATTTTGTTTTGGGGTTACTCACTCGTGGCAACTACCGACCTAAGATAGGTCTGGTCCCACTTTCGATGCTATCGCCAGGTGTCGATCGTTTTATCAGACACCTCGAGTGGGCGTTGTACGTAAAGTAACCAGATAACGCGGTATTTGATTTTCTTAACATTATTCTCTTAAACTTCATATAATATTCCCAACTACAGACGTTCATTTCAGTCATTTTATTTTTTTAATAGAAAACCTCCAAAAGACATACTTATTTATTATTATTTTTTTTTTACGACAAACATACAAATATGCATACAAAGATACAGCACACCGGGTTTCGAACCCGGGTGGTAACACAGTGACAGCACTAGCATAATCCGCTAAGCTACAAGTCCTGGTTAAGACATACTTATTATTAGTCGAATCTTGGCATATATAGTAGTCACTATACTTGTTGTTAATTGCTATTGTATATACAAATCCATTGTTGTAAATATCAGCCGCTTAATAAGGCGATCAAATGTCCATTTAAATCGATTCTAAGCGGCCAATTAATGTATTTACACTAAAAAATAATTAATATAACCAAGTGGTGGTCTCCCAGTAGTTTGGGATCGGATATGTGCATGTTTTGAGACCTGGATTTGATTTCACTTGGCCATCTAACCCGCAGAAATTTGTAACTGCAGCAAAAAGGAAGCTGAGCCTTAGGAGGATTAGTATGCGCCGAAGGCATAAGATTACCTCCGGATAAAAAAAAAGGAATTAATAAAATTAGAGACAAGTACAGTAAAATTTCTATAAATTAATAATGTCGGGACCACAATATTTTCTTAATTTATCATAATATTAATTTATCTATAAATTAATTTATAGAGAAAACGTGTGTGTACTTGATAATATTTTAAAATTTATTTTATCTAAGTTTTCTTATGCTTTATTGTTTAAATATTCCATATTATGACAAGATGAATCAAACGTCATTCATGAACTTGAAGTTTTGGTTAATAATCTTGGTTAGTGAAATAGGATGAATGTCAATAGCATATTCGACTATCCGAGTGAAAATGATAAATGTTCAGAAGTTCAGAGTTTATAAGAAATTGTAGCTATTGTCCTTAATATTGATGATAAAGTTAAAGATGATGCTATGGAACTTTTGAAATAAGTTTTGTATAAGGAAGCGATTATGGCTTCAATAACTTTTCACAATTTTTGGATGCAGATCGATAAGACAACACTAGGCCTGGGCATTCGGGTATTCGTTCGGGTTCGGGTCGGTTCCGGTTCGGTTTGGGATCCCAAATTTTAGAAGTATATGACCCATTCGGGTATTCTTTTTTTGGATCGGGTTTGGTTCGGTTCCGTCCGGGTTCGGATCAGGTTTCGGGTACCCAAAATTATTCAATTTCTCGAAAAACTAAAAAAAATTGTTTAATTCAAATAAAATTTGGTTAAATTTTGTAAAAATTAATTGATTTTGACAAATATAACTCAAGATTTTTGAATATTTCGAGTATTATAGTCATTTCGATATAAACATAACTAATATATACGGTTTATAATTGTATTTTTTAGTATTTTGGTTATTTCAAAACTAAAAATACATAATATTTTTAGATATATAATTGTATTTCATATATTTTGGGTACCCGTTCGGGTTCCGGTTCGGTTTGGGTACCCGAAATATTTTATAAGAGGAACTATTCGGGTAATTGTAACTATTCGGTTCGGTTCGGTACCTTCTAATTTGGTTTGGGTCCGATTCAGTTTTTTGGTTCCAGGTATTTTGCCCAGGCCAAGACAACACCAAGAGTTGTTGATGCAATAAAAAAAATTAGAGATGAGTTCCAACAAGATCCAATTTTCAAAAAAAAAAAACAACAATAGAATCATATTTTACTAAATTACCTTAGGTATATTTGTCTAAGATTTATGATTATTAATTGAGTCAATTAGCTATATAACCATGCAAAAAAAAAAAAAACTATTGATGTGACATATTCTGAAATCACTGTAGCTGTCGGGGGAAGGTTTTGACATTTTTGCCTTTGTGTTGAGAAACCCACTCATGTATGTATCGCTAACTTTATATTTAACAAGGTTATATATTTTTGTAACATGCTAACATATTTATTGTAACATTATTTCTCTATCCTTCAACATCAATTTTTTTTCTTTTTCGACAACAAAAACAGAAAAATACAAAACAGAGATGAATTTGACAAAACTTCGAACACAAAACATATTATTTTTACCGATGACAATCTAACGAGATCCATATACCAATGGTTCTGGTGACGATGACAGCACCGGCGTCGGCCACCGTGGTTATTATTCTAAAGGATTACAAATGTTTTTGTAACGTGTTACCAATTAATTGTTGTATTACCTATAAACATTATATTTACATCTACTGTTATATTTATCGTGATATCAAACATGTTAGATTGCTAACAATAGTCTTGCACATGTTAAACTATTTATTGTGCCATGTAAACATTTAAATGAATCGCCAACTTTATATTTATCATGGTAACTCATCGTTGCATGTTAACTTTTGTATTATTGTATTATATAGACATCTATATGTAAATCAAAATTTTTATTTAGTGCACTAACTAATTCGTTGCACGCTAATTTTTATATTAACATCTAATTTTATATTTATCGTGATATCAAACATGTTAGATTGCTAACAATAGTCTTGCACATGTTAAACTATTTATTGTGCCATGTAAACATTTAAAAGAATCGCCAACTTTATATTTAATATGGTAATCAATCGTTGCATGTTATCTTTTGTATTATTGTATCATATAGACATCTAGATGTACATCAAAGTTTTTATTTAGTGCACTAACTAACTCGTTGAACGCTAACTTTTATATTAACATCTAAATTTATATTTATCGTGATGTCAAACATGTTAGGTTGCTAACAATAGTTTTGTATATGTTAAAATATTTATTGTACCATGTAAACATTTAAATGAATTGCCAACTTTATATTTATCATGGTAACTCAATCGTTGCATGTTTGCTTTTGACAATCGATGTCGAGCAATCAAAATCAATGGTAACCCAAAACATCCACGAATTCTAATATCACTGGTAAATCCAAAATCGAGCAATCAAATCACTCAAACCGAGGCAAACTCACAGGAGATCTAACAATGACGGCATCCTCCTCCCGATCTACGGCTCCACACCCATGAACGAGGGTTCTATCATTGTTAATGAGGGCATAAGAGGTAAATCGATGGTAGTCATCCGAAGGATGGACCAGCGGTTTTGTAGAGGCGAACGCTAAGCACTACAAGAAAACACCCCTTTTGCAACGACATATATCGTTGTAAAATCGTTGCAAAACAGGGGTACCATCGAATTTGCGACGAAATGTAAATCGTCGCTAACTGATTGTCGTAAACTAAAAATCGTCATAAAATCGTCGCTAATTCACGAGGGACCAAAAATCGTCGCTAAATCGTCGCTAAATCGTCGCTAACAAATCGTCGTAAAATCGTCGCAACATTTACTTCGAATTTACGACGGATAGAAATACGTCGTAAAAACGATGGAAAGTCGAAAGTAATTTACGACAATAAAACGACGAATTAATGTTTATGTGGACAAATAATCGTCGCAAAATCGTCGTAAATATTTCATCGTAATTTCGTCGTAAACCTAGATTCGTCGTAAAATCGACGTTAATGAATCGTCGCAAAATCGTCGCA